>APFE030659425.1:7093-26060 GCA_000404065.3 Pinus taeda
CATATGAGAGTTTATTGGGGCTTGTCTCGCCTCCATGTGCACATTCAATTTGAGATCATGTGTCGACCCTGTATTCATTTCAAGCAAGTGTTAAGACTGTTCACACACTTCATGGTTAAATACATGGGAAGCCAAGTATGTTTCTTCAATTTGGTTGTTGGAGCGATGAATTTCGGTAGACAGGAGAACAAATGTGCGCACATCGGGTTCCATGGTGACGCACTAGGGTCACAGCCTTGGTTGAGCAGGGATGTGGATGTTTGTGCTAGGTTGGTTTGGGTCAAAGCTAGATTGTTGGCTTTCCCTTAGGATCCGGGAACACAAGAGGTCGATGTGTTGTATTGTCTTCACGCCTTCAGAACTCCATTGAGGAATATATATGTATATGTATATGTATATGTATATGTATATGTATATGTATAATAATTATATTATTATATATTAGTTATTATTATATGTAGTATATATATATATATACATATATATATAACATACATATATCACATATATCTAAATATATATATAATATTATACACGTGGTCTAACTTATAGATAATGGCCTTTTTCATGACATTTTCTTTGCTAATTTTAGCCAAAATCTAGCAAAGATTTTTAAAAACTTGAGTTTAAGTAGTTTAAAATATAGAATTCGAGTGCACTAGGGGTTTTCAAGGTGTTGAATCCATTTATGCATTTTAAGCAATAAAAAATCACATTTTTTCTTGAAATTATATCAACAAATTATAGTGAAAAAGACTATTTCGTCTATAATTTAGACTATTCCTATATATATATATATATAGATTGTGAACTAGATTTAGTTTGGACAGTTTGGAGGAATGTTGTAATTTTCTCCCTTTTTTAAATTATTGCAAGTAACATATTGAGAGTGATAGAGTATGCACACTTCTATCTTGTTTAGTAGCGACATTACAATGCAAAAAAGGGTCTCTTTTCCCATAAACAAAGAGTTATCATACATCAATTTAGTGTCTAGCATGGTCCTAAAGTTAAAATTAAATTAGTATTATTATAATATCTTCAATTTATCATATACTATAGAAATTCTTAATATTTATCCTAAATATCATTTTCTATTTTTTATAAGTCAACAATTTCAATTAATTCAAGGAAAATTTACATCCTAAGGAGCATAGCTTCAAAACACCATTAGCCTCACTCCTGCCAAATTTGTTGGCCAATTGGTAGAGACAAAAAGACACAAAAATTAACAAGAGAAAACTAGAGGACTAAAGACTGATTGCCCAAAGTAGACCAAAATTGTTCCAAAATCAAAACACATCACATAGTCATTATTAAGTGCCCATATTTCCTGGAGTCGAGTCATCAGGGTCGTCGCCCCTTGGTTGGAAAAACACTTCATGTACATGTGCCTCAAATTTATCCAACTGCTCTTGGAGCTGCTTTTGACCTCTATGAAGGGAAACTAACTGATCTAGCATATGCCACTTGTTAGGCTAAAGATCATTCATAAATCCAATGATCCCATTATGTTCATCATGATGATCCTTAGCAAGTTGTTCTAATCCTGTTATCACTAGACAAATTTGTGCTTCAAGCAAGTGAAAAGGCGAAGGTAGGTCTACAAGCCCTAGGGAGATGATGTTATACTACTCCAAATCCTCCCCATCGTCCTATTGGTCCACATGATGCACCGCGCCCTAGCCATAGGGACCTACCCCTGTTTGGGCTCGACCTCACTAACGATGCAATATTCCCTTGACGAAAACCTTGTTTGGCCCACATTACACTTTCCAACCCATTCCCTAGCTGTCAGGATAGATGAACTGCCACTATGCCTAAAATCCCCTAGCCACTGGCACACCTTCTCACCACTCAAGCGACCCACTACAAATACATTCCCTATCACCAAAATGTCTATTGAACAATGTCCCATAAGCGGCCAACTACCATCACCTCACTACAAGGTCAACCCACCAACAAAACCACCACCCTCCTGCATGCCTATAAGTTCCCTAACGTTGCCGCCTAATTCGAACTATAACCATAGGGGGAATTAATCCATTTTTCACCAAAACTTCACCACTTCAACCCACCAAAGATAGGAATCCACCATAGGGAAAATCACACACCACCCTGGTGTTTTTAATATTCCAATTGGTCACCATGGCCTGACCTTAGGGAACCCCACACACCACTCCAGGAACACTAAAAATCGAAATCCAAATTACAAAAATAGAGAAATAATATATTGAGACCAGCGTCACCAAGGGACTTGTTCAACCACTTAACAAAGGCCTCCAAGACAAGCTCCCCTTAAACTTCCCATCGAACACTGTAGCACACTTGCCATGGGTCGTGAAGAACACCACAGCCACAATAGAGCCTACAGTAGGGCCAAACCCAAACACAACATACTAATCACTCAAACCAACAATGGAGGTAAAAGATAAAATAAAATTCTCAAAAGCACGTGGTGTTGTACTGAGACCTAGGCGCAGGACAAACTCAATTACATAAGCCACTTTGCACCAAAATGATGCTAAATTACCCCTAATCATAGCAACACAATGTTTCCTGGGGTCCTAAATGGTGATATACGTCACCAATGGAGTCAGTATTGCACCATTCTTCCCCCACACATAGCACACACTAATTTTCTTCAAGCCAAGGGAAGGGAATGGCTTGACTAGTAAGCCTTCCTTCACACCTGGATACACTATTCCCCCTACATTTATATTTTTCAATTCCCAAAACTAGAAAATAATCTCCACGACCAAGCCAAGACCCGTTATACTCAATATATTCTCTAGAACATTTACCCACGAAGCGCTAAACAAAGATCTCCCAATACATTTTGAGATCATTTATGGCACATGGTGTGCAAATTAAAGCCCCTGTCCCGGGCCTCTGATCGACCCTTTACCGCCCCCATCAGGGAAGATTTTCATTTATCAATAAGGGTTTCCAAAATACCAGAGTCCTACACATCCAGATGAGGAGGCCATTGAGAAGTGAATTATGGGTTTGACTCCTAATTCCTTCAGTTTGTTGAAGAATCTAGGGAATCTAGGTTATAGTGAGATTATTCTGATGATGATAGCAATTTGTGGCACTCTTTTACTTTTCTTATTAGCGCAATATTCTCTCATTATTAGTTTGTGTTATTTTTACTTCATCAAATAGTTACCAAAACAAAGGAGACAAGAACACAGGATGTTGGCTCTCAGCCAGGGAAAAACCTCTCTCTCCTAGAGAGGAAAACCCTTCTGCAAATTTCTCGTATTGAAGCTTCAATTGACAAATACCAAACTCTAGACCCTTTACCAGTTGATCTTCCAAGCACAAGACATAGTCTCTCTTCCTTTTTTTTCCTTTATTTAATGCCTTCTTCTTTCGAAAACTTACGGTTTTATCTCTGACAGCTGCAGAAACCCTAGGTCTCCTTAGAGACCTCTTCTTTAGAGTCTTCCTTTCCTTCTCTACTTTTCTTGAAAAGCTTCCCTTTCCTTGACACTTAAGCTAAAGAATTAGACCTTCCTTAAGAGATATTTTCAAGTTAAGAGGTTGATCCTGTTACCTTACTATCGATCTGAATTCTTCACATGTGTGGTTGATCTAGGGATTGAAATGAGCCCTTTTACTTGCTTTCTTCCTTCACTTTTGGTGTCCTCTTATTCACTAGAGATGGAGGCTTTAGCCCAATCGAACTTTATTATGTTGTTGCACTTATGGATATGATGTGACTGCAGGACTTCCCTCCTTTCTTTGCACGTATCACAGAATTAGGCCCAAAAATCAGTCCTCCCAAACTCGGTTTCTCTTTCCTCTTCTTCGCTGCCCTATAGTCACTTCAATGCTCCTTTTTCACACCTCTTTTTCATCCTTCCTTGCTCGCTAGTTTCAGATATGATTGTTGATCAAATGGTGAAGTTGAACTGCCTTATATATAGTAGTTTGTCCCGCATTTTGGGCCGACTTGAGCTAGTGAGGCCGACTTGACTTTAAGTGCATTGAAATTCATTCTTTGAGCCAATTTGAAGAGGAGACTTGTCTTTGCTTTGGAGGGTCACTTCTTACACATATCTTTGACATAATTACATAGGTTACATAGTGTAACATTCCCTTAAGGGATCTTCAATAATTACATTGACTCTTTGACTTTCCTAGAAGCACTCAAAAATGTGCTTGACCTATCAAATAGGAAAGAAACCCATTCTTACAATTTACAAAAATAATATTTCTTTTCTTTTACAAGGACAAAGATTAAAATTACATTTATGAAGACCGAACCTAGTTACACTTTCCTCAACACTCCCTCTTAACTAGGGAGTTATTCATAAATCATTACAAGTTGTTTGTCCATTTTCAATCTAAAGAGTTCACATAAGAGAAATCGGATTGGAAATACGTCTATTATAACATCATAGTAACCAACATTGGTTCCACAGCAAGGCCTTAACTGTCATCTCTATCTCTCAATAGATCATAGGACAATGCTGGTGAGACCAATGACTATAGACACATTTATCATTGTCTCTTAAGGTACATACCCACCAGGGTGTTCACTGAGTATGACCTTCTAGGACTATTCTTATCTTGGGTTCCCAGCACTCAAAGAATATCGGTCCTCTTTCCTACTCCTATCTTGGATTCCCTACATGTCCTCAAAGAGAATCAGATGCCAGATGATTACCCAATCATCCATTCTTTCCTCCCAAGTGAAGCCAAGAATGTTGTTTCTATCTCTCGCTCTCAACTAGGGAAGATATGCCCATTCTTGTGAAGGAATGTACCCAAGCTCCCTCTGACCAGGAACTTGCCCAAGCTCCCTCTCAATCAGGGACTTGTTAGAGCTCCCTCTTAACTAGGGAATCTCATATCAACAACTTATTCTTGTGGGTCCTTTAGTTGCTTGTTAAATTTCTTTCCTTGATGTCATGAAGTTCATTTGAGCTTCTTTCTTGTAGGGCATTAGCCATCGATCAATTTCCTTCTTTTTTCTTCATGTCATTCCTTTCTTCACGTAAAGTGGTCTTCTTGATACATATATGCAACCTTCATCATGTATCTACTTCTTTCTCATCATGCTTCTTTCTGAAATTTCTATCCACCACATGAATGTTGGTTGTACAACATTTGTTCCAGTAACCCTGCATGAACCTATCCAGATATTATTCAAGAAATCAAAGCATAACATTAAATAAGATAGTCCCTTATGATATGGCTTTCCATCATAACATCTTGTTGGCTTGAATCATTAGTATCCCACATTTTCACATCTCCAAGGCCTTTCCAAGTGCCAAGGGTCCTTTGATCTTTTTCTTCCTTTGTCAGAATTCTCGTGCCTTCGTCTGGGAGATACCTTCCACAAATCTGTCAGATGTTGATTCATAGTGTCCATGGTGTCTTTTTATCCCTGGTCTCTTTATCTCATATGCTTCTTTATAGATTTTATTTGTCAACCACCCCATACTCCATATGAGGAAATTTCTCATGTTGACCTTTATCAATGATTGGATCATGCCTTCATACACATTTTCAATGAAAGAGATCTATCATTTTCTTCTTGATCATGCTTCCAGAGAAATTCCCGTGCTCATTAACACATATGATGATATGAATTAACTGAAAACATAGATGCATACATACTTCATCTTAGTTCTTTCCTTGATCATCTCAGATTCCTTTCTTCCTAGATTGAGATAACCTCAATCCCCTTTGTTTTGCTACATCTTTCCTTGCTTGCATATCATCCTTTCTTGAATCCCCATAAGTGGAATTCCTATCGAGACATTTTATTTTCCTGAAAGTCATGAACCTTCTATTGAAGATTATATCGAAGGATCCTAGTAGTCCTCATCCTGCAAATGCTCCTTTCTACTAATGATAGTGGCCTTCCAAGATGATTCTTCTTGATCACGATCATTCCTTTATGCCTTGATGAGGTTATCCAATGGCTACCTCCTTCCTACATGAATATATTTATCTGAGCTAAATTTACATAATGCTCATATATTCTTGAAGATTCCATTCTAAACAATCATGCATTCCATCCTACTGCTTCATGTTCCTATGATACCTAAAAATTTAAAGAAGACTTATCTGAAGAAGTCAATTTTAATCATAGTAGAGATCTGGAGGGTCCTCCTTCTTCTGTTTCTTATCTTCAACTTTCACTTCTTGGGTAATTTGAGCTTCTTCTCATTTCCTCTTATTTTTGTCCTTCATAAACTTAGGAAAATCCCTCTTATAGTGTCCATACTCTTGGAAGCCAAAGCTTTAGACTTTGGACATATCTCTTTTACCCTTTCTCTGTGGAACAAATTTGCCAAATTTTCCTTTTCTCTTGGCCATAGAAGAAAATGCTTGCTCCTTTGATCCCACGTCATCTTTTTCTTTGAGTCTAGTTTCTTCAATCTTGCATACAGACTAAAGTTCATTCAACGAGGTGGCTTCCTTCTTCGCATATATAATTGATGTGAAATTACCGCATTCCTCAGGTAATACATTGAGAACTACAGTTGTCATCTCTTTGTCTGACATAACTTCTCCTAGTTCTTCCAATTAGTCTGTCATCTCAGAGACCTTCATGACGTAGGGATCTATTCCTTCTTCCTTGGATATCATCATTTTATATAGTTCGTTACACAACGATGTCGCTTCTCCAGATGTACTAACTGAGAATAGATCTACTAGCCTATCATAGATTTCCTTAGATGTTTCAAGTTTGGAAACATAAGGAATGAGAGGGTCGTTGATGGATTCTATCAAAATCCTTTGAGCCCTTATTTCATCCTTATTATACTTTGCTAGGGCTTGATTTTTCTCCTTAGAAGGAAAGAGACACTCCCTTTGACATAGTCTAGATGTTCATTCTCCTTCAGAAGTAGATCAATCCTCTTTTTCCATGCAAGGAAATTAGCAGTCCCAACCAATTTGTTGCTTTCCTTGCAAAAATACATTTTAATATTTTTAGAAGAGGACATAAAAATACTTACTTGAGAGAGTTTTTGTGAAGAGATCTTGTTGCTTCCTTGAAGATTTGATGATTTGACTTCTTAGATCTTGGAGTTCTTCAAGATGCTTCGTTCAAGGGACCTTTTGAGAGATTTTCTTGGTGATGAAATCTTCTCACTGTGTAGATATGGAGATCTTCAATGATGAATCTGGATCTGGATACCTTCCTTTGAAGATGATGAGTCTTTGATGTAAACCCTTCTTGGATGAACCTTCTTGTAGAAGCCCTTAGATGAAAGGCTTTCTTCTTTCTTTGTTCCCAGGCTGATAGTACTTCTTGATGGATCTAGAACTCTTGCTTGTAGATATGATGCTTAAATATTATATGTGTTCTTGAGATGCCCTTCCTTCATATGTCACCTTAGCTTTGATACCATGTTAGAGAATCTAGGGCATCTAGGTTATAGTGAGATTCTTCTGATGATGATAACAATTTGTGAAGTACTCTTTTACTTTTCTTATTAGCATAGTCTTCTCTTATTATTAGTGTGTGTTCTTCTTAATTCATCAAACAGTTACCAAAACAAAGGAGACAAGAACACAAGATGTTGGCCCTCATCTAGGGAAAAACCTCTCTCTCCTAGAGAGGAAAAGCTTTCTACAAATTTCTCTTATTGAAGCTTCAATTAAGAAATGTCAAACCCTAGACCATTGACTAGTTGATACTCTAAGCACAAGACAGAGTCTCTATTCCTTTTGTCCTTTAGTTAATGCCTTCTTCATCCTTTGCACTTCTTCCGGAAACTGAGGGTTCTTTTCTAGCAATTGCAGAAACCCTAGGTCTCCTTAGAGACCTCTTCTTTGGAGTCTTCCTTTCCTTCTCTACTTTGCTTGACAGTATTCCCTTTCTTTAACAGTTAAGCTAGAGAATGAGACTTGCCTTAAGAGATATTTCCATGTTAATAGGATGATCCTCTTACCTTACTACAAATCTAAATTCTTTTCACATATGGCTGGTCTAGGACTTGAAATGAGCCCTTTTACTTGCCTTCTTCCTTCATTTTTGGTGTCCTCTTGTTCGCTAGAGATGGAGGATTTATATGAAGTATTTTCTTTGCCCAATCAAACATGATTGTGTTTCTACACTTGTCAATATGATGTGACTATAGGAATTCCCTCCTTTCTTCACACGTTTGACAAAATTAGGCCCAAAACACAATCCTCAGAGACTCGGTTTCTATTTCCACTTCTTCGCTACCCTAGAATCACTTCAATGCTCCTTTTTGACACCTCTTTTTCGTCCTTCCTTTCTCACTGGTTTCATAGATGATTGATGGTAAAATGGTGAGGTCGAGCTTCCCTATATATAGGAGTTTGTCCCTCCTTTTGGGCTGAATTGAGCTAGTGAGGCCAGCTTGACTTTAAGTTCACCAAAATTTGTTCTTTGAGTAGAATTGAAGAGGAGACTTATCTTTTCTTTGGAGGATCAATTTTTACATATATCTTTGATATAATTACATATGTTACATAGTGTAACATGCCCTCAAGGGGTCTTCAATAATTAAATTGACTCTTTGACTTTCCTAGAAGCACTCAAACATGTGCTTGACCTATCGAATGGGAAAGAAACCCATTCTTACAATTTACAAAAATAATATTTCTTTTCATTTACAAGTACAACGATCAAAATTACATTTATGAATACTGAACCTAGCTACACTTGTTTCAACACAGTTCACCAGCCAATTTGTGACTTAATTTCCTGACCTCCTAGGACCAAAGAATCATTTCCCAAGTAGAAAAAAACTACCCCTGAATCAAAACATATCCTAGAGTAATCATTAAGAGCCCATATTTCCTGTATCTGGGTCATCAAAGCCATCGCCCCTTGGTTAGTAAAATGCTTCATGTACATATGCCTCCATGTGTGCCATTCTCCATTCAAAGTTGTCCAACTTCTCCTAGAGCTGCTTCAAACCTATGTGGAGGGAGACTAACTAATCTAGCATATGCCATTGGTTATGTTGGAGATCAATCATAAATCAAATGGTCTCATTGTAGTCATTATGATGATCCTTGACCAGTTTTTTTATTGTTGTTGGCACCAAGGGACTTTTTCAGCCACTAATAGAGGCCTCTAAGACAATATCTCCTTAAACTTCCCACTGAACAATATAGGACACTTTCCATGGGCCGTGAAGAACACCACACCCACAAAAGAGCCTACAACAGCACCAAACCCAAACATTTTTGGGCTGTGTTATATTCTTTCCACGACTAACCTACATAGTGAACCGGGGGGTTAGAGGGGGGGTGGAGCCTCCCCTTCGTCGCGCCAATTGTGTAGCGGGGGGTCACAAGTGGGGGCGGCAGCCCCCCCTGTCTGGGGGTTTGAGGGGGGCGGGTATCCCCCCTCTTACAGGGTCCGGGGTAGCAGTCCGGGAAAAATTTTTGGACCCTATATTAGGTTTGGTGAACCTACCTATGGTTTTCAGTCCATGGTTTTGGAGGCGATGGTTTTCGGTCCATGGTATTGGATGCTTCAGCATGTATAAATATGTATTGTAACATTGAAAGGAACATAATGAAAAATCAATCTGGTAGTCTCGGGTTTTGGGATCCAGTGGGAAATATCTATGTATATATGTTTTATGTGTTATGATCTCGCATTTTTATTTTTCCTGTGATTTAGAATTCGTGTGCAGGTAATTTCTTTATGGGGTTAAAACCTACAAACACATCATACCAATCACTAAAACTAACAATGCAGGGACCAAACAAAATTAGTTGCTCGAAAGCGCATAATGTTTTCCCACGACCTAGGCGAAGGAAAAACTAATATGTGTAAGCCACTTTGCACCAAATTGTCGCTAAATTATCCCTAGTCACAGCAATGCACTACATCCTGGGGTCACAAATGGTGCTTCGTGTCACCAACGAAATCGACACTGCACCATACTCCCCTCACACATAACACAAATTAATCGCCTTCAGGCTAGGAGAGAGGAATGGCTTGAAAGGTAATCCTTCCTTTGCACCTCGATAGGCTCTTTCCCCGGGAATCCTATCACTCAATAAAAAAAACCTACAAATGAGCTCCACGACCAAGCAAAGACTTGTTATACTAAAGACATTCTCTAGAACATGTGGCCATGGAGCACCGAACAAAGCATTCCCAACAGGTTTTGAGATCATTGATGGCATGTGGTATGTAATTAAAGACCATTTCCTAGGCCTTCGATTGACCCTATACCACCCCCATCAGGGTATATTTTCCTTTATCAATAAGGGTTTCTAGAACTTCAGAGTCCTGCATAGCTAGAGGACGAGGTTATTGGGAAGCGAATTTTGGTTTTGACTCCAGATTCCTTCAATTCGCCATCCAACTTGTGACCTAGTTTCATAACCTCCTGGGACCAAAGACTGATTTCCAAAGTAGACCAAAATTGTCGCATAATCATAACAATTCCCACATTTGTCATTAAGTGTCCATATTTCCTAGAGCCATGCCATTAGGGCCAATGTCCCTTAGTCAAAATGCTTCATGTACATGTGCCTCCATGTGTTCCATTCTCCGTTCAAAGTTATCTAACTACTTCTAGAGACACTTTTGACCTCTATGAAGGGAGACTAACTGATCTAGCATAATCCAGTGGTTATGTTGGAGGTCATTCATAAATCCAATGATCTCATTGTGGTTATCATGACAATCCCTGGCCAGTTTTTATACTATTGTTGTCACTAGACAAATTTGTGCTTCAAGTAAGTCAAAACGTGCACACAGGTCCACACGCTTTAGGAAGATGGTATTTTATTGTTCTAGCTCCTCCCCATAATCCTACAGGTCTAAATGATGCACCACCCCGTGGCCATAGGGACTCACCCATCTTTGGGCCCAACCTCACTGATGATGCATGCCCCCCTCAATCAAAACCTTTCTCGGCCCACACCATAGTTTCCAATCACACCCTAGCTGTGAGGAAAAATGAAACGCCTCCACACTTAAAAACCCCTAGATGTTGGCACACCCTCACACCACTCAAGCGACCCATTGTCAATACATTCCCCAACACCACATGCCTATTGCACAATGTCCCAAAAGAGGTCAACCACTAGCATCTCACTGCAAGGTTAATCCACCAACAAAACCATCACCCTCCCACACACCTGCAGGTTCTCTAGTCATGTTGACTGCTTTTAAATACAACTACAAGGAGAATTAAGCCACCTATCACCAACCCTTCACCACTTCAACCCACCAAAGAAATTAATCCACCACAGGACAAAGCACATACCACCCTCGTGTTTTCAATACTCCAATTGGCCACCTTGGCCTGACTCGAGGGTACCCCACATAACACTCAAGGAACACTAAAAATCCAAAGCCAAATTACAAAAATAGAGAAAGAAAATACTGGGACCAATGTCACCAAGGGACTCGTTCAACCATTGAATAAAGTCCTCCAAGACAAGCTCCCCTTAAACTTCCCACTGAACATTGTAGGATAGTTTCCATAAGCCATGAAGAACACCACACACACAAAAAATCATACAATAGGGACAAACCAAAACACAACATACCAATCACTAAAACCAACAGTGGAGGGATGAAACAAAATCACTTCCTAGGAAGCGTGTGGTGTTCTCCCAAGACCTAGATGAATAACAAACTAAACTTTGTAAGCCACTTCACACCAAACCGATGCTAATTTATCCCTATTCACAACAACACAATGTGTCCTTTGGTTCCAAAAAAAACTTTGGATCACCAATGGAGCCAATGTCGAACCATACTTCCCCTATGCGTAGCATACATTAATCGTCTCCAAGCTAGGAGCAGGGAATGGCTTGTCTAGTAAGCCTTCCTTCGCACTTGGATAGACTATTTCTCCTACAATCATATGCTTCAATGCCCGAGACCTGCAAATGATCTCCAAGACCAAGCCAAGACTCATTATACTCAAGACATTCTCAAGAAAATTCACCCATGGAGCGACAGACATGCTGGCATTGTGGGTCACTTGTTGGTTGGAATTGATGTCAACCTAGTAGCATTGGTGTATTATTGGTTGGTATTTATGTCAACCTAGTAGAATGTGAGGCATAGTCCTATTTATGCACATGGTTGGTTGCTACAGGTACGAGTTTTGATGATTGGTTGCAAATTCTATTGAGATGGTACTTGACTTGTGCATTGGTTGTAGACCTTAGCCCAGTGGTTGTAGAAGTTAGTACAGATATTTTGCTTGTGTGTGGATGACTTGGTAGGTTGTGGAGCTACTACACCTAGTTGATAGTGATTAGAGACTATCAAGTTATGCTTAAGGTACTTGGTGAGTGTATGGAAATTTTTTAGCTTGTATGCTCGGGTGTAGGACCTATCATTGATGATTTGAATATTATGTAGGTGTTGGAGAAGCTCTGGAGCAATTTCATGGCTCAGGTACATTCAAGTCAATTGGCTTGCAACGATGCGAGTGATGTGGAAGTGGTTTTCTGAAGTGTTGCACATGTTAAAGTGGCTTCCTAAGGACTTACTGATGATAATCAAGCTATAGAAGAAGTTTGGGCAAACTCTGAGCAAAGGAAACTTGTTTTTGGTCATCCTCTGCCCTAGTCACTTGCATGATAGTGTTGTGGGAGTGACTAAAAGTCCTACTCAATAGCTAGTGGTGTTATGGTAGTGATTGTAGTCTAATCCTCCCAAGCTTGTGCACGTGACTGAAAGAAACCATGAAATTTACTCTGCATTCCTCGCACACATCAGGTGTTTATTTGTTTTTTTGGCTTGTCTTGTTTGAGACTCATCATGTAAAGGTTAGAAAAAAGATATTGAACTTATAGAGGATGGTTAGATGATAATATTCCTTGGTAAGTGAGTTCAATGACTAGAGTGATTCAAAAAGCATTGAACCAAACCATTTCCAACATATGAACAAAGTTCCACTACAGAATTGTAATGATTTATTTAACCATTACAAAATATTACAAATGGATGGAGATCATGAGTCTATTTGGTTGGTTCACTTGAGAAAAAAATGTGATGGTTGTGTGAGCTTAAAGATTGTGTGCGAGAGAAGAGTGGTGTGTGAAAATTGTGCAGGGAATTCTGTAGTAAATCTTCAACACTTCATAGTGGTAGAAGATGGTAGAAAAACTATGATTCAACAAAGATCTTATGCAGTAGTATGGTAATGGAGTAGGAACGATTGTAGATCATTTCCTTTATGCTTTATCATCATTTTTTCCTCATACCACCTTTTATATATGAAACATGTATTATTGATTAAATTGTTGTAGCTATTGAGGGAGTTGTGCATATTTGTTTCAGTGAGATTGTTGTATTGTATTGATCCTATATTGTTATAGGTTGTGTTGTACTAGTTGAGCAGTTCAAATTGAATCTAGTCGAAATATTGTGAAACAAGGGTCAAATATAAGAGTGGAGGGGGGGCTATAGCAAATTCAGTACATAGAACAAATTTCTTGATAAGTCCAATGGGTGTTGGGCAAGGCTTGTTCGTCAAATGGGTGTTTGTAGAGTCGTGAGATGTGGATCATAGTTCTCACTGATAGTAGCCATTTGTATATTCTATGTAACTAAATTGCTTCATGATTAATATAATTATTTTATTAGCGCTACAACAAGGGTGGTTTTTGACCCGGAGGTGGTTTTCCACCATAAAAATCTTGTGTCCTCTTGTGCATGATTCTTTGGTTATTTCTTATGGTTCTTATGTGTCTTGATATATGATTTATTCTACTGATGGGTTAATGAATGTTGTGTTTTAGTAATTGAAAAATATTTAAAAGATAATAAAACGGTCACTATTGATTCACCCTCCTCCCCCACCCACTTAGTAGTGAGCACATTTCCCACAATTGGTATCAGAGTAAGGTTTTTACAATGAAGCTTGATCGCTTGAGAGAAGATATTGGGCTTATGGTGAAGAATAAGAAGAAGAAAACTCAAAAAAGGAAGTGTTGCAAACAATCCAAGAATGTTGCGAAACATGAAGAACCTATTCTACTGGTAAAAGGTATGACAAACAATATTTTCAGTTATGGACATTTTCCTTGCCAATCTAGCTGATGATGATTTTGGGGTTATTGAAGAAGTTAATGATCAAAGTTCTAAAGTTGATTCCTCAAGAAGTGAGGAAGGTGTATTTCCATTGCAGGAATCTGAAGGTGAAGAGATTAATAATGACCCTTGAATGAAAAAAAATCTCAAGCAAGGTTGATAGAAGAACTTAAGATGGAGAAAAAATATTTGAAGAAACTTCTTCAAATTCTTGAAGAGAGAGAACATACTTTCAAAGAAGAGAATTCTAATTTGAAAAAATAGTTGGAGAAAGCAAAGGAAATTGAAGGGAAATTGGTAACCAAATTAAGAATCAAATCAACCACTATGAGAAACTAGAATCAGAATTAGAAAAAAGCATCAAGAGAACAAATGAGGCAACAATTGAAGAGCCCAAAGCAAAAATTTCGAGCAATAATGAAGGAAATTGTCAGCAAAATCAAATGCCAAGTCAAGAGCCCAAAAATGTGTCGAGGAAAGATATGAGAAATGTTAAGTGTTTTAAATGTAAACAATTTGGGCACATTTTAGCCAATTCCAGGAACAATAAGATAAATAATTTCAAGAAAAATAAGCAACCAAAGAAGGAGTATCCTCAAAGATTAGTCCCATCAGTTTTCAGATATAAAACTTTATTTTATGGGTATTGTTTCTTATGTAATGATTTTGGTCATAAAAATGTTGATTGTAGGACCTATGGAGTAAGGAGTAGAAATGAGATCAACAAAAGATATGCAAATATTCTCAATTTCATGGGAACATTAGATGTTATGTCTATGATAATTTGGGCCATAAGGCCAAGGATTGAAAACTTCTCATGTGTTTCAGGAAATCAAATCAAAGGAATAAATTCATACAAATCCAATTGGTCAAGAGTCCAAATAAGAATGTGCATGCCAAGGATCAACCTGACAAAATTTGGAAAAGAAAGGAGCAACAAATCACTCCCACTAAAATTGAGGCATGCATGGTTTCAGGTGGATCATATGGTTAGATTATGGATTGCATGAGGATCATTAAAAATGTTGCCATATTGGAAAGTTTGAATAGAATCAAGTTGCATGATTTTGTAGCTTTGTCATTTGTTGTTGCAGGACATTATTTTGAGATGACGCATCTGCGGGGGGGACATCTCACATGATTCCCTTTTCTAGTGGGTTATTGATGGCATCATGGTCCTTGAGATTGTTTGGAGGAGGTTTCTATGTTTCTCATGATTATGTATTTATCTAACATTGGCCATTACATGAGATATTAGAGGTTGAGTAGAACTACCTTGATTTTATATGATGTATATTATTCTCCATAGTCTTGTATCAATTGCATGTAGCTGATTACTTTTAGATTGATGGTTGTTTTGAGAATTCATGTAAAATTGTCTTTATATGAACACATTGTGTATGCTATCCATGAGAGAGATCGACATGCATTAGTTCCAGTGATTAGAAGCCACAATATATTTATAAATGAGACAATTTTTTATTCAATTATGTTTCTATGGTTTATGCTCCATATGCATGCTTTTGGATTCTCTACTATTGCTAGTTTTTGTTACATATGATGTGATGTTAGTGTCGTCAAATATTGATCCATTCGTCACATGATCTCTCACCTATGTTCATTACTATCATTGAGGAGATTGGTGGTTACTTGGCCTATGCTGAATTTAGTAAATCTCCTTATGGTTCATTATTACTCCATGATGAAGATTGTTAACTTCTGCTTAATTGTTGGCATTGTGCATATATGGCTTGGTGGTTACTAGTGACATGATATGCTGGTACTTCTTGGAGATTTTTTTGATCATATTTATTGTTTCATGGATCCATTGTTTGCCACAATAATAGTTTGAGGCTTTTCTTATGATGTGAGATGTGTTGACTTGATTTATGCTATCTTGAGTGGTTGGCTGCCTCCTATTGTAAATGGTGCACATATTTTTGACATGTTTATTGTTGTTATCATATAGATGTGTTGGTTGGTACATTATGGATGATATGAGGAAATGGTCATATGTTGGTATTGCAATTTATTGAGCTATTTTTATGTTGTTGCTACAGATTGAAGTTTTTTATGCTTCTCAATTGATGTCATGGTTATATGCTATTATTGCTCACCATTACATATTTCATCTTGACTGGTTGCTATTTTTATCACTTCATTCACTACAAGAAGATGATGCCTTGATATAGATGGATTTATCTTGTGCACATGGATGGTTGTATGAATGATAATATTTATATAATATTGATCATTCATCATCTTATTGATTGGCCTAAATTTTTATAGTGTTGGTCAAGGAGCTCATTTGTGTATGTCTTGGAGAAAGGCATGCTTTTGGTCATGTATTGAAAATTTTGAGTATTCATCAGTTTCAATCCTGTATCTTTCTTATGAAGCCATGTAATATCGTGTTCAAGTCATTGAGTTCATGTTGTCATGAGTTGGTGGTAGGAAGGTTATGAGTCATGACAAGCTTGTGTTGTTATGAGTTGTTGTACCATATTTGGGCTATTGTATATCATATCATAGTCATTACATAGCCTTGTATCTCATTATACAACCATGTACTACATTTATTGCATATCATTGGTCATGGTAATATTGGAGAGAGAGTTTTGGTGTCTAGTATCTATTGATGAGGGATGAACGAACCATTCAAGTGGGTTGATGGGTGTTTTTTTAGTCATGTATTGTATATTAGTAATATTGTGTAGTCAATCCCTTTATCCTCAAAGTGTAGCCTTAACCTAGAAGGCATGGGATATAGGATGATGATGATGTTTAGGGGAACATGTTCCAGTGTTATATTGTTGATTAGATATGGTTAGTTATTGTTGCTACTACACTATGTTGTTGTTGGTTTGGATGAGAGTGAGGTTGATGTAGTTGGTGTTGCTAAGTTAAGTGACTTTAATATTATTTCTCCTTATGATGTGTTGTTGCTCATATTATATTGATGATGCTAATGGTTATGTTATGTTATTGATGGTGAGAGTGCTTCTACTCATGGTATTTTATTGTCGATGCTCATGTTGTTGTTGAGTTTGTTTCTGCTACATTAGGAGAGGGATAGAGTTGTTACTTCTATTGTTTGTTGTCATGTTATAATGAGGAGATCTTTTGTCTTGTCTGACCTAGCTAGTGTCTAGTCTATTCAGCTATGGTTACTTGGATGAGATTAACCCTTTATAATCGATGTCAAAAGGGAGTTGAGTAAGGAGTTTTTCAGAGGATAGTTAGATGGTACAGTTGGGGTTTCCATCAATGCCAAAGGGGGATATTGTTGGAATTGTGGCTCAGTTGTTGGTGGGAATTGATGTCAGCCTAGTAGCATTGGTTTATTGTTGGTTGGAATTGATGTCAACCTAGTAGCATGTGATGCAGAGTCCTATTTATGCACATGGTTGGTTGCTACAAGTATTGGGCTTGATGATTGGTTTCATATGCTAGTGAGATGGTACTTGACTTGGGCATTGGTTGCAGACCTTAATCCAATGGTTTCAGATGTTATTACAAGTATTTGGCTTGTGTGTGGATGCCTTGGTGTGTTGTTTAGCTGCTACACCTAGTTGACAGTGATTGGATACTATCAAGCTATGATTATGGTACTTGGTGTGTGTATGGATGGTTTTTAGCCTGTATGCTTACGTGTAGGACCTATCATTGATGAGTTGAAGGTTATGCAGGTGTTGTATAAGTTGTGGAGCAATTTGATGACTCATGTGCATTCAAGTCAACCTGTTTGGCTTGTGATGATGTTAGTAATGTGGCAGTGGTTTTTTGATGTGTTGCAGAGGTTATAGTGGCTTCCTGAGGGCTTACTAATGATGATCAATCTATGAAGAAGTTTGGGCAGACTCTGAGCAAAGGAAAGTTGTTTTTGGACATCCTCTGCTCCAGTCACTTACATGAAAATATTGTGGGAGCAACTAAAAGTCCCAGTCATTGGATGGCAGTGTTATAGGAGTGACTACAGTCTAATCCTCACAATCTTGTGCGTGTGACTGGTTATTCATTGGTAAGTGAGTTTAGTGGCTACATTGAGTAAAAAATCAATGAACTAAACCACTTCCAGCATATGAACAAAGCTCCAATACATAATTGTAATTATTGATTTAAACATTATAGAAGATTACAAATAGATGGAGATCATGAATCTATTTGGTTGGTTCGCTTGAGAAGAAAATGTGATGGTTGTTTGATCTTGAAGATTGTGGGTAAGAGAAGAGTGGTGTGTGCAAATTGTCCAGGGAATTGTGTAGAAAATATTCATGAGTTCACAGTCATAGAAGATGGCAATGGAAGCATGATTCAACAAATATTCTATGTAGTATTATGGTAACGGATTAGGAATGATTGTAGGTAATTTCCTTTATGCTTGATCATCATGTTTTCATCATATTATCTTTTATGTATGCAACATGTATTATTGATGAGATTTTTGGAGTGATTGAGAGGGTTGTGCAGATTTGTTTCAGTGAGATTGTTATATTGTATTGAGCCTATATTGCTAGAGGTTGTCATGTTGTTCTAGTTGATCTAGAATTTTGTAGAATTTTTCCTACAAATCAGCTAGCCTTGATACCATGTATAACTTTTTCTACAAATCGGCTAACTCTGATACCATGTAGAAATTTCCCACCTGTAGATCAACTTGGTAATGCAATGTACTAAAGAAAAACACTTGATCTACTTCTACAAACAATTTAGTGGAAGCTTAATAAACCATGAGAAACATCAATAAGAACACATATAATTGATAAGAAGGAATCAATCATACATAACATATAAGAATTTACCCAGGGAAAGCATCTGCCTAAAACCCCATCTCTGTATTATCATACAAGTGGAAATATAGTCTGGATTACACAAAGCCTTAGCTCGGAAACTATCCAGCTCTCAGTACAATCCCTCTGCTGCTCATAGACAGTCAAAGGC
>APFE030659428.1:0-24975 GCA_000404065.3 Pinus taeda
ATCATTCCAAGGTATTTGAGACTCCCAAAGGTCTCCCACCTCTGCGTGATCATGATCATGCTATTCATCTAATTCCAAGAAGTGTTCCTCCAAACATCAGGCCGTACATATATCCCTATGCCCAAAAGAGTGAAATTGAACGTATGATTGCAAAAATGCTAGAGGTTGGTATAAATAAACCTAGTCAAAGTTCTTTTTCTGCTCCAGTAGTATTGGTGCACAAGAAGGATGGATCATGGTGCATGTGTCCGGATTATAGGGAGCTCAACATGCTCATTATTAAAGATAAGTTTCCCATTCCTGTCATTAATGAATTACTGGATGAATTGCATGGATCAATTTACTTCACCAAGTTGGATCTTCGTTCAGGATATCATCAAATCAGAATGAAGACTGAAGACATTATGAAAATAACATTTCGAACTCATGACGGTCATTATGAATTTTTGGTCATGCCTTTTGGCCTTACCAATGCACCTTCTACATTTCAAGGTTTGATGAATTCCACTTTCAAACCCTTCCTTAGAAAATTTGTGTTAGTACTTTTTGATGATATACTAATCTACAACAAGTCCTGGAAGGATCATCTTGAACATGTTGACAGGGTGCTACAACCATTGGAGGAGAAACAATTATATGCAAAAAGATCCAAATGTTTATTTGAAGTACAAGAGGTGGAATATCTGGGTCATATTGTATCTCATCAAGGAGTTAAGGTAGACCCTAGTGTTACCGGGAATAGTGTCCACTCGGATGCTGCTATTCCCACTAAGATGGGTGGCTATCTTAGAAACAAACAAGTAAAGTCTACTATTGTTTTCTTTTATGGAAATAGGTAAGAGGAGAACCAAGAAGACCAACCCGAGTCTTGCGCTTGATTTCCTATCCTTCTTGATAGAGCTTTGCTGCTTCTTCTTTGTTTTCCCAGCTTTAAAGAGAACCTGTGGAATCACAACAACATACTACTATCGAAGAAACAAAGATCTATATCTATAAATAAATAGGATTAGATGTGCGTTAACCATATAAATGCATATATAAAAAAGTACACAAGAATATGGAAGAAAACAAGAATAAATTTATTAAGATAAAAAGTAGTAAGAGGATTACAACCATATGATCTAAACCAGCATCATCCTCCAGCTAGGAAGCCCTTATTCACCTCAAGAAAATCTTAGATAACCCAACACTATGAATGTACACCAGAAAACCAACAACATTTCTCTATAAGATACAAAATTCTAGCCTCTGGATCTCTGTGATGAGGGATCCATATATAGATGATTACAGAGAGGTGAGTCATCTTCTGGGATCTTGATTAGTGTCCTCTCTGATAGTTCCTGCTTCCACTTGGAGAATAATGATCTCTTACTCATCCCTGGTCGAAAACAGAGAGGCAAGTTTTAGAGGGGAAGCTTCTGGAAGACTCCATGATCTTCCACCTCGCATTTTGTCTCTGCCATTTGTCCATTCCTGACCATCACACCCTACAAAGGAGAAATTCAATATTCATTGCACCTTGTACACTAGGAAGGTGATATGCATCGCACCCTCTACAATGAGCTTTCAGTATGGTCCAATTTTGACCATTTATGAGTAGTTTTCAGTGGAGAACTTTTGGGAGATGATGTAATTAGATGACCTTGTTCCTTTAGGCAGTGAAACAACACTTTTAGGGACTTAGGAGCCCTCAGTTTATGGAGATTTATGATTGGGGTTGAAGTGCCCAAAAATGTCTATAACACCTGGACCTTTAATATCACCTATACCTATACCAACACCCTGCTACAACCTGTGCATAACTCCATATACTTGACATCCTTCTAACCTTCCTGCAAGATCCTATGTTGTAAGTCTGTCCCTTCAAATCTCATAGTTTCCAAGTGATTTGCCTGTACCATCTGTTGAGAGCATCTTCCACCCTATTCTCTTTACCTTTGATGTACTTGATCTCAAAATTAATCTCGCTGATCATGGCTAACCATATAGTTTGCCTGGCATTCAGATTTGGATGGTCAAACAAATACCTTAACCCAATGTGATCACTCATAAGTACAAACCTTCTACAAAGAATATAATATCTCCATGTCTTCAATGCATGTATGATCGTTGCTAACTCCAAATCATGTGTCGAGTAGTTCTACTCATGCTCGTCTCGTTTCTAGGACTCATAACATACCATTTGTCCATCCTACATAAGGACTACACTAAGTTCTCTCTTGCAAGCATCTGTGCATACCACAAACTCTTTTTCTGGTTCTGTAATCTATAGTAGTGGTGCATGCATAAAAAATTGCTTGAGTTGCTCAAAGATAACCTCACACTCCTTAGTCCATTTGAACTTCTTACCTTTCATTTGCAATTATGTGATAGGATAAGCAATCTTAGAGAAGTTCCTGATGAACCTCCTGTAGTAGCATGTCAAACCCATGAAGGATCTCACCTCATCCACATTCTTAGGAGCTACCCACTCCATGATGGTCCCTATCTTCTTTGGATCTACTACAACTCCCTCCTTGAAGACAACATGCCCCAAGTAGTGTACCTGTAGGTTTTAGCCCCATATAGAAATTATCTGCATACGAATTCTAAGTCACAGGAAAAATAAAAATGCGAGAGCATAATGCATAAAACACATATACACAGAGATTTCCCACTGGATCCCAAAACCAGGACTACCAACTTGATTTTTCATTATGTTCCTTTCAATATTACAATACATATTTGTACATGCCGAAGCATCCAATACCATGGACCAAAAACCATTGCGTCCAAAACCATGGACCAAAAACCATAGGTAGGTTCGCCCAACCTCATATAGGGTCCAAAATTTCTTTTCCCGGGGTGCTACCCTAGACCCCGTAGAGGGTGGCTACCCGTCCCCCTCAATCGACACAACAAAGGGGGGGATCCACCCCCCCTCTAACCCCCCGGTTCACTACGTGGGTTAGTCGTGGAAAGAATATAACATAACCCAACAATATCCCACTTGTTGTTTTCTTTCCACATGGGGCCACAGGAGAGCTTAGTCATTTTTCCAGCCCTGAAACGCCCATTGTTTCTCTACACCAAGAGAACTTCTCAGAGCTAATAGATTTTGTCAATGCATCTGCAGTATTCTTCAAAGTGTCCACCTTTACCAGCAACACCTTTTTGTCTTCTATCATATCCCTCACAAAGTGATACTGAACATCAATGTGCTTTGTCTTTGAATGATAAGCAGGGTTCTTTGCCAAGAAAATTGCACTTTGGCTATCACAGTCTATCCTTATAGCTCCCTGTACCAACCCCATACTTGAACACAATCTCTACAACCAAATTGCTTCCTTGCTCGCATGAGTGGCTGCCATGTATTCTGCCTCTGTAGTTGATAGTGCCACTACAGATTGTTTCTTACTCATCCAACTGACTGCACCTCCAAATAGGTAAACACATACCCACTTGTAGATCTTCTCTAATCCAGATCTCCAGCCCAGTCTGCATCAACAAAGCCACAGATATCCAACACTCTGTCCAATCCTGGTCTTCCTTTAGCACAAACCATAATCACTAGCGCCACGCAAATACCTGAAAAACCGCTTCACTGCTATCCAGTGCTCCTTCCCTGGTTTTGACATAAACCTGCTCAATACTCCCACTGCATGTGCAATGTCTGGTCTAGTACAGACCATTGCATACATCAAGCTACCGAATACACTTGCATATGGAACACGGGACATGTCCTCTTCCTCTTCTTGTGTCTTGGGACACTGTTCAACAGATAACCTCACACCTACAGGAATAGGAACCTTCACCGGTTTACTATCCTGCATATTAAACCTCTACAGTATTGTCTCGACATACTTCCTCTGGTTTAACCAGAGCTTCCTCTTTGCCCGATCTCTTTTAATTTCCATGCCCAGAATATAGTTTGCAGCCCCAAGATATTTCATGTCGAATTTGGAGGACAATTGGGTCTTCAAATCCTGGATAATTTCTTTGTCATTTCCAACTAGCAACATATCATTCACATACAAGACCAGATAAATAACACGACCACTAATTAATTTAAAATGCACACAGTGATCTGCTTTACTTCTAGTGAAGCCAAGTCCCCATATAAATGTATCAAATTTATGATACGACATCCTTGGTGACTGTTTTAACCCATACAGAGAATTCTTTAACTTGCATACTAGTACTTTCTTACCCTTCATCGCAAGGCCATTAGGTTGCTTCATGTATATTTCCTCTTCCAGATCCCCGTGAAGAAATGTTGTCTTCACATCCATCTATTCTATCTCAAAATCAAAAGTAGCAGCAATAGATAAAATTAATCTAATTGAAGTTACCTTGGCAACAAGAGAAAAAATATCACCAAAATCAATTCCCGGCACTTAGGAATAACATTTTTCTACCAACCGAGCTTTGTATTTCTCTACCTTTCGTTCTGCATTTGTCTTCTTCTTGAACACCCATTTGCTGCCAATGGGTTCCTTCCAACTGGAAACTCCACCAGATCCCAAGCCCCATTTTTGTGCAAAGTTGACATTTCATTAGCCATGGCCTCTTTCCAGAGTTTACCATCCTCTGAATCTACTGCTTCCTTCACAGTTCTGGGATCATCCTCAGTAATAGATAAAGCAAATTTTGAACAGAAAGCAGATGGACTGTATCTTTCTAGCTGCCTTCTTTCTCGAACTGATATTCTCACACCTGGAGTTTGTGGCTCTTCATCTTCTGAATCCTCCTCTGCTGTAGAGCCTGATTCTTCCTCCTTAAGCTTGAACTCTATCTTCTCAGGTTCCTTTGGTTGGAATTCATGTTTAATAACATATTTTACCTCTCTAAACACAACATCTCGGCTGTACACAACCTTATGTGTGATTGGGTTCCAAAGCTTATAACCCTTTAAACCATCCGTATACCCAGTAAAAATGCACTTTTCAGATTTACTATCCAACTTGGTTAGTTTCTCCTTTGGAACATGTACATATGCATCCTATCCAAATACCCTCAGATGTGAAAGAGAGGGTTTCTTACTAGTCCATACCTCTTATGAAGTCTTATCCTCCAACGCTGATGAAGGTGACCTATTGACCAGGTAACATGAAATATCCACCACCTCTTCCCATAATTCCTGTCCTAACCTGGCACCACTGAGCGTGCTTCTTGCCCTTTCCATCAATGTCTTATTCATTCTTTCTGCAACTCCATTTTGCTAAGGTGTATATGGAGTAGTCTTCTATCGTGCTATAGCACACTTCTTACAGAATTCTTCAAATTCCTTGCTGCAAAACTCTCCACCATAATTTGTCCTCAGAACCTTTATCTTCTTCTTTGTCTGATTTTCCACGAGAGACTTAAATTATTTAAGCTTGTCAAAGGCTTCAGATTTCTTCTTAAGGAAATATAGCCATGTATTCCTTGAGAAGTCATCTATAAATGATACATAGTACACAAACTTACCCAGTTTTGGAACCTTCACAGGTCCAAACACATCACTGTACACAAGTTCTAATTTTTGTTTCGCCCTCTTACTACTAGAGGGGAAACTTACCCGATTCTTCTTCCCATATACACAATTTTCATAGAAATCAAAATCCAGAGAGCTATTAATCATACCTTCTACCATACCTTTACCATGAAGTATTCGAAGACCCTTCTCTCCAATATGTCCAAGCCTTTTATGCAACAACATGGTCTTCTCTCCAGAGACCACTAGATTTTCTACTCCACTTTCAGGAACCACAAAACTGTTGCACCCATCAATAACAATGCTACCTTGTAGGTTGTACAAAATTTCCAATTCGAATTCCTCGCACCAATACAAGTGCTCCCTAAACCATTTTGTAGGTATCCTTCTCGAACACTATTTTTACACCTGCATCATCCAGCTTGCTTATAGAAATCAAAATTCTAGCCAATGCAGGAATATGCAGAACACCCGGAAGTGTTCTAACCCTCCCACCTTGCAACTTCAACTTTACTTTTCCATGAATAATGATTCTAGCCTTCCTATCATACCCTAAGATGACATCACCACCATCATATTTCTCATACTCATAGAACCACTCTCTATGGGGAGTGAAGTGAAAGGATGCATGTGAGTCAATCAACCATGCCTCATGATCTACATGTGTACTTAAAGAAGCCAAGTACACATCCCCACCTTCATCTGAGGTGGTTTTCACCTCTGCAGAAGGAGCATCATCAGATCCCTTTCCTTTATCGGGAGCTTTATATTTACACTCCCTTTTGAAGTGCCCTTCCTTTCCGCATTTCTAGCACATCACCTTTGTAGATTTTCCTGGAGATTTATATCTCCCTCTAGATTTAGATCTCCCACTCGATGACTCATTTTTGTTTCTGTTCTGGGACCGTCCTCGTACAGACAAGGCATCACAATTCTGGTTGTCCATATTTTTCTATCTCATCTCCTCCATCAACAAGGCTGAGACTATTTCATCAAACTGCAAAGCAGTTGCATTGCTACCTATTGCAATAACCAGACTATCCCACGAATCTGGTAGAGAACAAAACAAACTGATGCACTTATCTTCATCTCAAATTTTAATATCAACAGATGATAACTGACTTACCATAGTATTAAACGCATTCAAATGCTCTGTCACCGAGTCTCCATCTTTCATCCTTAGGTTATATAGCTTTTTCCGTAGGAACAGTTTATTCACTAGAGACTTAGATTGGTACAAAGTCCCTAACTTGTCCCACAAAGCCTTTGCCGTAGGTTCCCCTGATACATTCAGCAATACTGAATCTGAGACACACAATCGTATTGTGCTCTTTGCCTTCCGATCCAACTTCTTCCATTCTTCATCGGTCACTCCCGTTGGTTTAATACTTGGATCTACCATGATCCACTGATCTTTATCCACCAACAGATCCTCCATCTAGAGTTTCCACAACTCAAAACTTTGACCATTAAATTTCTCGTTCTCTATATTTCCACTACTCACCATCTTCTTTCGCCACCAGAATCGATCTTGCAGATCTCCCACTGAACAGGGTATACCACAGGCCCAAGCAAAACCCCTTAGCAACAAAGGCATCCCCTTGAAGCCAAAACTTCTCTGATACCAAATGTAGGTTTTAACCCCGTACAGAAATTACCTGCATACGAATTCCAAAACACAAAAAATAAGCAATGCGAGAGCATAACACATAAAACACATATACACACAGATTTTCTCCTAGATCCCAAAATCGGGACTACCAGCTTGATTTTTCATTATTTGCCTTTCAATGTTATAATACATATTTATACATGCCAAAGAATCCAATACCATGGACCGAAAACCATCGCGTCCAAAACAACATGTGCGAAAATCATGCACAAAACCATAGGTGGGTTCCTGCAACCTAACATAGGGTCCAAAACCAAAATTTTTCGGGGCGCTGCCCTGGACCCCATAAAGTTGGGTTACGGGTACACCTCAAACCCCCTATGACCCCCCCCCCCTGGCTAAAAAATCGGCGCAACAAAGGGGGGCTCCCTCCCCCCTCTAACCCCTGGTTAACTACGTGGGCTAGTCATGGAATGAATATAACACAACTCAACAGAGAGGGAGTGTTAAAATTGGCAACTAGGGCCAAACTCCATGTGGATCATCTTATATATGGAAGTTCATATTTTTCCTTGATTCCTCTCATCGAGAGGTGTAGGACTAATCTAATGATCATTCGATTCCGACAAGTATGAATTTATTTGTATTTACTTGACAAATTGTCAAGGTCAACCAACAGCTAAATGTGTGGCACACATGCCTAGCATATGTTGAGTGAGAAAAGGTGTCTTTTTAACTCCTATTTATCGTACGTTAATTATCAATCCGGGTAAGATTTTCTATTTCAAGAGTGTACACAGTTTGTGGTGGCTATTTACTCAAGAGTAATGTTTCGAAATTGCAGCATAGTGCTTTCAAATACAAGAGCAAACGGATGCTTGAAAGAAAACTTACTTGAAATTAAAAGAAGCTCAATGCTTTGAAACTAAATCATTCATTTAGGAAATTAACAACAATTATCACTCAAGGATACAAAATCAATAACTCATTCCCTATTTAACTGATGTAGACTAAATCAAGCATAAATAAAATCCTCAATCTGAGAGCTTTGACAGTAATAACCAATGTTCTTTACAGTTGTTGATCTCACACACACCACAATAAATAACCAATTGGAAATGGCAACAATGCTACTACAATTTATGGAAATCAAATAATTATGCTAACTGTAGGAATGCTAAAAGGCAAAGCTAAATGATTGCAAAAAGTAAATGAACAACACTGCTATATAATAGAAATGAACAAAAAATCTATATAACCGCAATGAACAACAAAGTTAGGTTACTGGAATGAACAATGGAGCTTAGTAATTGAAATGAACAACACAACAATATATTTGCAAAAAATAGTAATCTTGTTATGATGAGAAGGAACAACAATGCAATTCATTTACAACATATAAAACCGAGCAATTCATTAAATCTGGAAATAAGAAATAGTAAAGCGATGTGACTAGAAACCAAACCAAACCATCACACGTCAGAAATTGTAAAGGAATGGTACAAGAACATCAAGTGAATCCACCAGGGCTGGGCCCTTAGCCGCTAGTGAAGCTCCACCGGTTTACTTCAGTATGAAAGAAGGAACGTCAACTATATTATGTATTAATCATATGCAAAATGGTTACAACCAGTTCGTACTCTGTTTCAACAACGAGAGTCGATGATCAAAGTAAAAATACAATATTAATCTCGGAATAATGATGTCTCTTTTCTTTACAATCGCTGTCCCTTTTATAATGACAAAATAGTAACAGTGGATAAAGTAGTACAACGATCTCTCAGGATCATGAGATCCTGAGAGATCTGATAAATCTCCATCTTCAATTAGCTCTTTGCCTTTTGCGCTGACGTTGTGATCTTCTCTGTCCATATCCATAATTGCGCATTCCACTCTTGGCCTACTGTCTGGATACTGCTTCCTGGTGAAGGAACAACATTTACTTCACTTTGTCTTTTTCCCCGGAATGGTAATTTCCATTTTATCTTTTTCCTACATGAGAAAAGACAAGAATTAGCTAAATTGCAATAATCAATAACTCCCTAGTTTTTGCTAGAATTCTTTGATATATTGATATCTTAGAATACAAAGGGAATATGATTAAATAAAAAATATAATGAAATAAATGTCAAATTAATACCTTTTCCATAGCTCAACACACTCCCCTTCATACCCTTTTTCATGCCCTCATGAAAACCATGTAGTTTGTGTGCAAAGCAGTCAAAGAATAGGCTGGAGAGGGAATGTCATGAGGTGGTCTAAAACCATGATTTTTAGCCAAAACTTCAAAGATGGGCCCTGTATGCCCTTCAGGCAATTCATATATAGATTTATACCCTTCTGCAAGATACCAGATAATAGGGCTTCAAAACCTACAACCTAGCTAATACGGGATTTCCCTCAAGATGATGTTACTATAGGTAACTAGACGATCTGCAGCTATTTTAAAGTTTTTGTAGTTGAATCTCTGTCCTGTATATTTTGATTGGAAGTCTTCCATCTGAATTTAGCTGTTGCCAAGGAATTGTCTTTGATAGAGAGGAAATATTATATCCCTTGCTGGACAATTCCTTTATGGATGGGTCCCAAGGTCTGGATTACTCCTTCCTTTTGCATTATACTTTTATGTTTAGCCAGCAGTTGTAATGGTTTTTTTGGTTTAGCCCTAACCCAAAGGTCTAACCCATTTTCTTGCCTCTGAAAAGTGTTATGGGCTTTGAGCCACTTCAACTGGTTAATAGAAAATGAAATGAACGCTTGAAACTATATATCACCCACAAAAGGACTGGGATTCTTCTCCATTTCTTCTTCCAATATAAAATTATGTAGATAAAATTCATAGAGTAATCGTTGAACTTTTACTCCATCGTGCTTACAACAATTTATAAAATCCTCAACAACTTTTAGTTCTATGGGTTTCCCTACCCTAATAGCCTTAAGTTTTAACTGTAAATACCTTTCTAATAAAAATAATGCATAGTTCTTTGCAGGGGACCTGCATGCTAAAACATCTGTATAAAGGGAACAAAGAGCATCCGTCTAACACATGACTGTTTCGAGTCTGTTCTTTATCTTTTCAACTCTTTTTTCTGCCCTCCGATATTTAACGAAGGCTTCATTTTTTGATGCATTGATATCCCTTAATTGTTTCTGTAATTCTTGGTATCTCTGCTGAGGAACAATCTCTTCCTTAAGCTTCTCTATAGTTAGCTGAGCCTGTGCCAGGTCCTCTTGGAGTTTTGTTATACCAAGGTTGTTGCCTATCAAAACATCTTTGGCTTGGAGATCTATCTGCATCCCCTTATCATGGAATCGAATGCATGAGGTCTTCATTCTTTTATTATGGACAGGTGGATTTTCTGTCTGGGTAACCGCATTGTAGGAGGATAGTGCCTCTGTTTGAATAGCTATATTGTAGAAATGTGCATTTTCTGTTTGGGTAGCTAATTTTGTAATAACTACATGCCGTTCCTTATCGTTTTGAATGAGTATGGGCTCGGTTTGAGTCTCTGTGGCCCTTGTATCATGGAATTTAGTTTGAATAGCTGCATTCACTGTTTTCGGGGTTCTTCATGAGATTTCCCCCCTTTTTAGTGTCCTTATATTTTGCCTGAGTTGTTTCACTAAATTTTGCAGCTTTTACTATTCCTTTCACAACCTCTTAATTTCACTTTTCTTATTCTTCGAAGGAATAGATATTTTCCTAACCGTTTCTATTCTTACTGGACTCGGCTGCTCAGTTGGGTTTTGTTCTCTAAGGGTTGTGTCTTTGCCCTGACTAGCTTCCATTTCCTATGTTTGGAACATATCTTCTGTGTTTGCATTGTTCTGACTAGGTTCCTCTGGAGAGGTAATCCTACTTTGGTATGCCACTTCTTGAGTGGCTTCTGCTCTTGCTTCTACTTCATCACTTATTTCTTCTAATATACTCCTTTTTTTTAACATCAATACTATTAAAAATTGCTATTATGGGATCTGATGCAGTTTAGTACACCCAAATAAAATACTGACATGTATGTAGGAGTATTTTGGAAGTCACCCACGCCCCCTGAAAAATGATAGGTCGTCCTCGACCGGTTAAATGGAGGAGCGACGTACTTGACGACAATTGTACAATGTAAAAAAGGAAAGGTGTACATATTCATGAAAAGGTCACAAAAAGTATCGATTTGTTGAAATCGAGGCATAAAATGAAAATTATGAATAGATATGGAGATGCTATGCAGTGATGCGAAAAAGGGAAAATGATAGTTGACGTAGGTAAAATGCTATGCGGCCATTATTCCACTTAAACCATTACGATTGACTTTTTAAATGATATTTGATGCATAAAAGGTTCAAAAGGAATTGGGAACGTAATCTCTTTTGAAATAAAGATAAAGAAATAAGAAAAGGGTTTATAATTACTATTGATGTTGAAAAATATGACTCCAATACCATCAGCAGAGCTCTGTTGCCCCCAAGGGTTTATAACCTTGACAAAGTTTCTTTTTCACCCTTTGGAACCATAATCCTTTATGTATGCCTAGGAAAGTGCCTTGTGATGTCAGAATGGAGGCCATTGTGCTCGCTTGGTAACCAGATGAATCACAATTCCATTCACTGGGAAGGAGTGAAAGGTGGACAGGTTGGCTCGTGATGAGACCTCATGTTCCAACGAATTTTATTTTTCTGATGTATCCATTAGATCATATCCCTCATGTGGTGACCATAGTGGGAATGCCACTTCACTGCTTCCTTATGATCATGGTAGGCTGGCTCCTGATGAGACCCCCTATCCTCCATCTGTCAAATCATAAAATTGTTAGTGAGCATATATATTTTTTTCTCATCTCTTTTTTTCTTTTATATAGCACTTCCTATTTATATATAGACGATGGCTCAACACTCCTTAATAGTAGGGATGGTGGAAGAAGTCTGAACATATCAATAGAAGAAAATATTCCCTTATTCTTATTGACTAATTAATAATAAAAGAGAATTATGAGAATTAGGGAAGAACCAACATGATAAAAATAATCAATCAATTTGAGTTCTAGTGAAGATAAGGACAACAAAGTAATATAGATAGTTGTGTCGTTCCCTTTTTCTAATCAATACAAAGCAATCTCATTGAAGATGATAATTTTTCTTTGATTTGCTTATTCTAGCAACCTCTAATTTTGTATCTTTGCATAAATTTGTATTCTTTCTTTCAAAGGATCATGGAGAGAGAAACATTATTCACAAAAAATGCACTAAAAAAAAAGGTGTTGTCCCTTAAATGGGACAGCTGTTGTTCCTTAAGCGAAATAACAAAAAAACAACTGCACACAAAACTGTTGTTCCTTAAGAGGAACGACAGAAAGATAAAAAAAAAATTGCACACGAAATTGTTCTTCCTTAATAGGAACAACAGTTGTTCCTTAAGCAGAACAACAAGTAAAACAGACACAAATCAAAGTGCTGATCCTTTGGCAAGACAACAAGTAAAACAAATGCAAATAAAAGTGTTGAGCCTTCGGCGGAACAACATAAAAACAAACCAAAGAGAAATTGTTGTTCCTTAGAAGGAACAATAAGAAATGATGAAACTATTGTTCCTTTAAAGCGACGACAGTTGTTCCTTAAGAGGAACAACAATTGTTCCTTAAGAGGAACAACAATTGTTCCTTAAATGGAACAACATAAAGCACACGCATACCAAACTATTGTTCCTTAGATGAAACAACTGTGGTTCCTTTTAAAGGGAACAACAACTGTTCCTTAAACAAAACAATGTAAACAAGTGTAATCGGGACTGTTGTTCATTAAATGGAACAACTGCTATTCCTTAAGAGGAATAGCATCTGTTCCTTAAATGGAATAGTGCAAATACAAGCAGGTGAATATTGTTGTTCCTTAAATGGAGCGGCTACTATTCCTTAAGAGGAATAGCAACTATTCCTTAAGAGGAACAACAATTGTTCCTTAAATGGAACAACGAAAATACAGTCACACAATATTGATGTTCCTTAAATGGAACAACTGTTGTTCCTTAAGAGGAACAACAATTGTTCCTTTAAAAGGAACAACAAAAATAGAATATACACAGAACTGCTATTCCTTAAATGGAACGGTTGTTGTTCCTTAAGAGAGATCACAACTGTTCCTTAAGAGGAACAACAAACATACAACAGATACAAAACTGTTGTTCCTCAAGAGGGACACTGCTGTTCCTTAAATGGAACAACAGTTGTGCCTTAAGAGGAACAACAAAAATAAAAACACAAGCAACTGATGTTCCTTAAGTGGAACAACAAAAATATAAACATCCGCAACTTCTATTCCTTAAGAGGAACAATTGTTGTTCTTTAAGAGGAACATCAGTTGTTCCTTTAAGAGGAACAACAAAAATGAAAACACACACAATTGTTGTTCCTTAAGAGGAACAACTGCTATTCCTTAAGAGGAACAACAGTTGTTCCTTAAGAGGAACATCACAAATAAAAACACGCAAACTTGCTGTTCCTTATGAGGAATGGCTGCTATTCTTTAAGAGGAACAACAGTTGTTCCTTAAGAGGAGCAGCACAAAAAATTAAATAAAAAAAATCTGGTTTTCCTTAAGTTGAACAACACTAAAAAAAATCTGTACAAAAATAGTTTATACAAGCAAATTTAAAAAAAGAAAAGTTTATATACAAAATTCAAAACGAAGAAATTGTTTAGTGGATTGATATTGAGGATGGGTTAACCTCCCCAGCGAGAATTTGGATGGTGGAATCTTCCCGTAACTATTGGTAAAAGGATTCCCTAGTAAGCGGTTTGTGATAAAGCCGCACTCGATGACGATTTTCTTTGAAAGAATGTCCAGATCCATCAATGGTTGTCAATGTAATGGTTCCATTATCATGCACTTTTTGTATCTCATAAGGTCCAAGCCATCATGTCTGGAGTTTTCCAGGGAAATCCTAGAACCTTGCATCATATAGGAGTGCCTAATCTCCTTCGTGAAGATCTTGTTTTTAATAAAGGCATTGTGCCACTTCACCCTCTATTGTTGAATTAATGCCGTGTGTTGAAGAGCTGAGAGCCTAATTTCATCTAGCTCATTGATTTGCTATAATCTATTGGTTTGGGCTTCATTTAAATTCAAACCCACCTCCTGCGTTGTTCTTAATGTTTGAATCTCGAATTCGATTATGAAGATGGGTTCTTTACAAAATACCAATTGATATGGTGAATATCCTGTGGTATTTCTCCACGTTGTGCGGTATGCCCACAAGGATTCTGGAAATCTTGAAGCCCAGTCACGTCTGTGTGATGCAACTGTTTTTGTAAGTATTTCCTCAATCACCTTATTAGTAATTTCTACTTGGCCATTTTCCTGTGGGTGGTATGGAGTTTTAATTTTGTGCAGAATATGGTAATTCCTCAATGTTGTAGCAATCTTGTTACCTAGGAATTGTGGTCCTCCATCTGTAATTATGTCTCTCGGTAGGCCATATTGCACAAATAATTGGAAAAGAAAATGTATCACTGAATCCTTTGTAGCTCTTGGTAGTGCCTCTGCTTCAACCCATTTAGTAGCATACTCTATTACAACCAGTATGTATGTTTTCTGATTTGATGATGGGTTAATAGGACCAACACAATCTAGCGCCCATTGCTCAAAAGGATCAATTACTAATTGCGGGTTCAGAGGCATCTCATCAGATTGTCCAGGGTGTCCCGCCCTCTGGCAGCTATCATAGGCTTGAACAAACTTTTTAGCATATTTAAGGATAGTAGGCCAGTAATAGCATGTTTGTAAGACTTTGTGACTGGTTCTGTGGTCTGCAAAATGTCCGCCACACAACCCATCGTGGCATTCTTTTAGAATGTTAAACACTTCATCTTCTCGGACGCATCCTCTGATGTGCATATCTACCCCTGTATGGAATACGTAGCCCCCAATCCAAGAGAATTGGGTACTGCGATGCACTATTTGTTTTCATTCATTAGGCGTTAGGTGCTTAGGTAATTTTCCCACTGGCAAGTAATTTGTGACATCAACATACCATGTTGTTCTAATAGTAACGACAAATAAATGTTCATCAGGAAATTGATCCTCAACTGCTGCTACATTTGCTGGCTTTGGAATTTGTGAGAGAAAATCAGTTACAGGGTTTTCTTTTCCAGGTCGATCCTTAATTGTCATGTCAAATTCCTACAAGAGAATCAACCATCTTGTCACTCTTCCATTTGTAACTAGTTTATTTGCTAAATACTTAATGGCAGAGTGATCTGTATATAAAACTATAGGATATCGAGTTATATAGTGTCTAAATTTATTTACAGCATATATTACAGCTAAGAATTCTTTTTCAGTCACATTATAGCTTAATTCAGCAGGAGATAGATTTTTGCTGATATAATATATTACATATGGCTTTCTATCTTCTTCTTGTCCAAGAACAGCTCCGATTGCTGTGTCTGAAGCATCAGATGAAATTTGGAATGGAAAATCCCAATTTGGGCCCCTTAGCACTGGGGCTGTTGATACAAGCTTTTTTAGATCCTCAAAAGCATCGTCACACTTATCTGTCCAAATAAAATCAATATTTCCTATTAGTGAGTATAAAGGTGCAACAATCTGAGAATTTCTTTATAAATCTTCTATAATAACCAGAAAATCCCAAAAAACTGTGTACACTCTTGAAATAGAAAATCTTACCCGAATTGATAATTAATGTAGGATAAATAGGAGTTAAAGGGAAACCTTTTATCACTCAACATTTTGGCACCATTTCCGGGGAGAGTGTAGCCATTTTTTAAAAGAGTAGTGTGCATCTGATGAGTGCCTATTAGGAGAGAATTGGGTATTAAAAATGGAAGGTAAGAACTTGCATACAGAGCATGTAAAATCCATGCTCCCCTGCCCGCTTTCTAGTAGAAATGTTAAAGACTTAGGGTATAAATAAATATTTGAATTGTGTGTATGACTAAGAAGAAAAAACTTGAAAATAATCCAAAACCACTACCCAAACTTGACAAAGCTAAGGGACCGGTGACCCTTGGTCGATCAACCTTCATAGACGATATCATTAAGAAAGATGAATCTTAGCCATCAGTGGGCCCTAGAAAATTTGCTTCTAGACAATCTACTGGCTCCCTTCAGGCCACAGGCTCACCATCTGTAGCCTTTACTGAGGTGAACAACAAAATAGAAGAGACTGAGCAAGATTTTCAAGAAATTGAGAATTCTCACTCAATTTCTTTACAAGAAGGGAATTCTACTAATCTCTGTGAAGGAGGAGGAGATACAGGGGAAATAGAAGAGCCAAGATCCCCTCTTGAAATAGTTCAAACACTCAACAACCCAGATAAGGGGAGTGCTGTCAAGATTATCCAAAACAAAGCAGAAGAACCTGAGGAGCCAAGATCCCCCCAGATAGTAGTTCAAAAAGGAACACTCATTATCCCAGACTAGGGAAGTGTTGTTAAGCTCATTCCTACTCTTTCTAGTCATCTTAGGAATAACCCTCTGGAAATCCTAGAAGGGTATTGGCACATATTTGATCAAATGGCTAGAACCAACAAACACCTCAAACCTCCATACTGTAGTATCCCATCGTGGACATTGCAGTTAATGCACCTATGAAGGCCATTCCTCTCCAGAATATCCCTACATTCCATGGCTTAACATCATAGGATCCAAATGCATTTCTGTTTGAGTTTGATGTATTATGTCGAGGGTATGACTATACCACTGATCCCTAAAAACTAAAATTATTTCCCTCCACATTAAAATGAGTAGATTTATGATGATTTATGGGGTAAGGTGGAGGTGTTATTAACGACTGGGATCAGATGGAAACTGCTTTTATAAAAAAATATCAGGACTGTTATAGATCCAGAGAATTAAAGGATGAAATATTTCAAATGACAGCAAGACCTAGTGAAACACTAGAGGAATATGTAGAATTCTTTCAATACAATCTCCAGAGATCTCCTTATGCATCTTTACCCTTGCCTGATAATGTGTTAAAAACTACACTAATTAAGGGGATGAAAGAAAAATGGATTGAAACATTAAACATTATGGGCAAAGGTGACATATATTAGGAAAATTTTGCTGACATCATTAATTTGTGTATCAGGAGTTCAAGAGGTAGCACAAGACTGACGCCAGTAGAACGTGACATGATCACAAGGGATAATAAGATCTCTGGTGGAGGTATAACCCACATAGAAATTGACAATCTACTAGAAGATTTGAAAACTGATATTTTAGAGATTCTGACAACGTAGTTCAACATTATGCAAGCTAAACAAAAGCAAGCAGAAGCAGAACAAAATTTGGCGATATTCTACCCTAGATGCAAAAAGAAACATAGCCACAAAAAGTGCCCACTGGATATAGTCAAAATCTGCGCTATTTGTACGAAATATCATGCCACAGAAAGATTCCCATCGCTCCCAAGACTGGAAGTAGTCTACAAAAAAGCAGAAGAAGAAACATAACCAATTTACCTACTAAATCAGCACCGCCAATGGCAGCGACAACAAACAGGTATGCCCATTGATCCATCCTCTTCTTTTTAGCCTCCTCAGTATAATGCTTAGCAGTATAATGGAATGTGGCAGAATAAGCCACCTTTCCCCAGCTAGTCATAGCAGCCATTCCCCATATCACCATGGCCAAATCAAACAAATCAAACCAATTGGCCGAACTTTACTTACTGTCCACCATTTTGGCAAAATAATGCATATTCAAAACAATGGTCACCCTCCACCTCGCAGAGTCAAACCTGACAGTTGAACTGGAAAAGACCTATGAATCAACGAGCTGGAATGATTCCTCTCCCTCAACCTACATTGCCATCACCTTATACATTGCAACAAAATCCCTATACCAACTTAAGACTGCAGCTCCCAGCCCAACCCAACCCAAACCCCAACAATAGACCGGTTCAATCTATGCAAATAATTGAAGGACCAGAACCAGAAACCAAGTTAAGGGAGTGAAACAACCTTCAATTAAGATTTGGGCATATAATAGAATCAGAGGGAGATAAAAATGCTCAAACTGAAAATCCGTTATCTATAGAACAAACATTACAAGAAGAGAATCTGCTTAGACAAAAAACTCATGAACAAACAACCACCTCTTCTCCTCCACCCAGAAAGACTGATCATACCTCACCCAATAGAACATCCTAATTTTGATCTTCTAAGAGAACTAAAAAAATTGTGTATAAAAATTCTACTCCTCCAGGCTATACAAGACATCCCGATTTACACAAAAACTATCAAAGAATTATGTATAAAAAAGCCAAAGAGGAAAATAAAAACTAATCCAATTGTCCAAGTAGTTGGTACCCTATCTGACTTCTTATCAGGGAGGGAAGCACCTGTAAAATATGAGGACCCAGGAAATCCTATAGTCACGGTGCAAATCAATGGGTGCTCCTTCCCCAATGCCTTAGTTGATTTAGGAGCTGCAATCAATATTCTTACAACCACCACTTGTCAAAAACTTGGCATTACATCATTAGACACAACCACAAACTTATTGGAGTTGGTTGACTGATCGGTAGTCAAACCAGAAGGCACATTACATCATGTAGTGGTATCTATAGACTCCTGTGAGTACCCTACAAAATTTCTGATCATTAATCCTAAAAACCGACTAAATGTACACCCCTTAATTCTAGGTAAACCTTGGCTAGGAACTGCTGACGCTTACATTGGCTGTCGACAAGGTAGCATGACTATAGCAAGAGGAAGCAATGTAAATAATTTAGCCTTGTATCCTCCAGCCCAGCCTAGTTTAACAATAATCAAAACAAAAAAACACCCTGTATCATACCTAACTGAAAACATTAGATCACCACTAACCATAGAAGATGCCCTTGAATTTAAAGACCAAACAAAGGACGACATCATTGACAACTTCATTAACCAACCAGAAACCAGATCCCATCTAAAATGTCACATGATCAAAACAACATTGAATAATGAAGTAGAAGAAGATCCACTGAAAGATACTCATGATTAATCAATACCTACCACCTCTATTTACAATAGTAAAACCATAGAAATTGAGCTAGGAAAAACTTTGAACACTAACAAAAACCTTACTGCTAAACAAGAAGAAAAGATGGTTCAACTCCTAAGAAAATATAAAGAAGCCTTTGCATGGGATTACCCAGACATGAAAGGAATTGATCCTCAGTTGTGTATGCACCACATCTATATAGAAAAGGATGCTAGACCCATTCGCCAACCCCAACAGAGATTAAATCCTCATCTTAAGGATGTTGTGAAAGCTGAATTGCAAAAACTTTTAGATGTAAACTTTATCTACCCAATATCTAACAACAAGTGGGTCTCTCCATTAGTAGTGGTGCCGAAAAAGAATGGAAAGTGGTGGATATGTGTTGAATATAGAGAACTGAATAAAGCAACCCAGAAAGACCACTTTCCCCTTCCATTCATTGATCAGGTATTCGACGCATTAGTAGGAAAGAAATTCTTTTCTCTCCTAGATGGCTTAAGTGGATATAATCAGATTCAGATTTCCCTTGAAGATCAAGATAAAACTACTTTTACTTGTCCTTGGGGACATTTGCTTGTAGGGTCTTACCCTTTGGGCTATGCAATGCCCCTGCCACATTTCAGAGCGCTGTAATCAACATTTTTTCAGATTTAATAAATGAAGGGCTCGAAGTATATATGGATGACTTCACACCTTATGGGGATGATTTTGAGCCAACATTACAAACATTAGAAAAAGTGTTGCAAAGATGCATTTCCACCAGGCTCTGTTTGAGCGATGAAAAGTGTCATATGATGATGACCAAGGGACTCATCTTAGGTCATTATATCTTAGCAGTTGGAATACAGGTAGATCCGTTTAAAATTTAGATAACTTTGTTAATGCCTACCCTTAACACATAAACAAAGGTATGCAGTTTTTTGGGATTTTCTGGTTATTATAGAAGATTTATAAAGCATTTTTCTCAGATTGCTACACCTTTATACGCACTAACAGGAAATATTGATTTTATTTGGATAGATAGGTGTGATCATGCTTTTTAGGATCTAAAAAAGCTTGTATCAACAACCCCAGTGCTAAGGGGGCCAAATTGGGATTTTCCATTCCAAATTTCATCTGATGCTTCAGACACAGCAATCGGAGCAGTTCTTGGATAGGAAGGAGATAAAAAGCCATTTGCAATATATTATATTAGCAAAAATACCATATAAAAGTAAAAATAACATATTAATTTTGGAATAACGATCCCCTTTTCTTTACAATCGTTGTCCCTTTTATAATGACAAAATAGTAACAATGGATAAAGTAGTACAACGATCTCTTAGGATCAAGAGATCCTGAGAGATCCGCTAAATCTGCATCTTCAGTTAGCTCTTTGCCTTTTACGCTGATATTGTGATCTTCTCTGTCCATATCCATAATTGTGTGTTCCACTCTTGGCCTGCTGTCTAGATACTGCTTCCTAGTGAAGGAATAGCAGTTACTTCACTTTGTCTTTTTCCCTGGAATGGTAATTTCCATTTTATCTTTTTCCTAAATGAGTAAAGACAATAATTAGATAAATTGCAATAATCAATAACTCCCTAGTTTTTGCTAGAATTCTTTGATATATCGATATCTTAAAATACAAAGGGAATATGATTAAAGAAAAAGATAATGAAATAAATGTCAAATTCATACCTTTTCCATAGCTCAACAACATATTATATACATACAAGTGAAGTTTAGTCATTATTCACTCATCTCATCTCATCTTATCTTCTTTTCTCTCACTCTCCTTACTTGATTGGGTTAACAAGGAGGAGCTCTCACATGGAAGAAGAAGGATGCCGCAAAGAAGCAAGGAAGATGCAGGAAGGAGGAAGACACAGGTCTGTTTTGTGTTGACTTTTGTTGACCTAGGTGCAACAAGCAAGGGATGACTGTGTTGACTAGCGAGGGAGGCATGTTGTCTATGGCCTAGTGCGGGGAGTCTCCTTCAAGCAAGCCGCAAACTTGATATTCCATCCGAGGACTTGATTTGACCAAAAAAGTGACAAACACTGACTGGTTAGGGCAAACCTCAGGGCTTCCAATTCGTTGACTTGTTTTGAACATTTCGTTTGGGTTGTTTGGGCTACCCTTCATTATTGTTTAAGGTTGAGTTGATCAAGGATTGACTCGAGGTCATTTTTGGACCATTTGATCTACTTTGCAAGTGCTGGTTAGGGTTTCTATTACTGTTGTCATAAAAATTTCAAATCTGTACAATTGTACCATTTCTCTCTCTGCTGAACTATTGAAGATTAAAGAAGAATTCATCAAAGGGTTTCTCTGCATTGGAGTTTTTCCTTGGCTAGCCACCACATCTGATGTCTCTTGTCTTGGCTTGTTTTAGTCTATCTATTAATGTTCTATCTACATTTTACTATATGTTAATGTGATTGCTAATCAGTGGCTAATAAGACGAAATTGAAGTAAACTGCACTAAGCATAGAACATACCATAAATTAATAGTCCAAACAAAGTGACGAGGACAACCTCTCTAACAAATGGAAGGAGATACTATAAATATGATGAACATCGCTGTAAAGGAAACCAAGGTTTACATAGAGACTGGGAGTGCAAGAGGCACAGAAAATCAGACTTGATCTGGGAGAAAAATGGGTATAATGTTGATAGATCTTTTCTTATGTCCTTTAGGCCTACCAAAGGTGTGTATATATACCACCTGAAATTAGTTAATTCAGTTGTTCTACGGGCTCTTTTATGTGGCCTCACAATAAAACCCATGAACCTTGCCTGAAAAATAGCATATTATTTTATTTTTTCATATTAAAAAAGGTATATGCTGGTATGTAGTTATATAACCTCCATATGTATGTGCTTTTGAATAGGCAGAGTCACGTATGGAATTTGAAATATTTTTTTTTAATATAAAATCAATTTTGTGTGGGAAAAGGCTGCCCAAGGCCATACAATAGCATCAAGTCTACTAGAGTGCTAAATGATGTTATAACATAAGGGCACAAGACTCTTAGGGTCCTCCCATAACCTTGGTAAAACCTTGAGACCTAACATTTTCATATCTAACTTGTTCATAGTAGCCATATCTCACTTGTAGTTAAATGATACCCTTTAGAGGTCATATGTGATGGTTTGACGACTCATCCATGATGCTTGAGTTTGATAGGAAAGTATTAGCATTGGGAGCTCCTTTTCCCTCTGTTGACTATGGTCAAGAACTCAAAACCCGTCAATACGATGCGCATGGGGAATGCATAAAGGTTAAAAAGAATGTGTATACATTTCTACACTACATGCACATTCCTAAAAAATTTAGCAAGCATGTACTTCATTACAACACTTTCAAGAATCAACTTCTTAAACTTGCTTTATTATATGAATAATTATGAAAATGTAATTTTAAATTTATTGAGGTGCACTTGAGACATGTTTGTAATGGCATTGATTTAAATTTAAATTCATCAATGAATATAAAATTTCAGTAATATCTTATATACAATATTGATTTGTTGATTTTATAGTGCTTAGTACATAAGCATGAATTTTTTCATCTAGTAGTTACTTCAAATGATATATGAACATCATTAAGTAATTACACATAGAAATTTCAACTTCTTAGAAAACTTTGGCCTCTTCCTTAGAGTTGCTTCCATGTGTAAGAGAGAGAAAATAATACATTATTGATGTGTGTTGTGATTGTATCGAGTATCTTTTAATAGCTATATTAAGTTTCCCAAAAGAGACATGTCTCTTTGTAAATTAGATTTAAAATTAATTTTGTTTCTTTTAATTTTAACTTAAATTGAATTTAAAATTGAATCAAATTTTTATTTCTTTTGATTTTAACTTGTGTAGCTCAGGAATACCTTCAGCAGCTACCCAAAAATCAACACTCCCTCTTATCTAGGGAGGTATTTATCTTGGGTTCCTTAGATGTATCTCTTTGTTGAAAATTTTCATTAAGAATAAGGTTTCTCAACTCACATTATCAACATCATAACTATCTTGGTCAAACCACTCAGTATCCTTATCCAGGTTAGCACACCTAACCTATGGTACTAGGTACCATCATCCAAGTTGGTACACCTAACCTATGGTCTATCATTGGTATATACTAGGTACCATCATTCAGGTTAGTACACCTAACCTATGGTACATCATCAATATGTACTAAGTACAATCATCCAAGCTAGAACACCTAGCCTATGGTATAAACACTAGTCCCCATGATTTGGTCAGTATGTTAACCCCATGGTATATGAACTATGTTATGAAACCAGCTCAAGAAAAGATAGAAAAGATAGATCAACGCCTTAGAATTCAGCCTCTTCGAGGGGGCAACCTCCTTTACATTACATAAATGAACAATTCTTGGATGATACAATGAAAAGACCTCCTTTCTATATATAGGAGTCTAAGGGGTCATAACATAATCAAAGCTGACATAACAATAATAATGTGAGGGCACAATAATAACAATAGTGGGCTTCTATGGGGCACAATAGTAACAATATGGGCACTACATGGGTACATAAATATAATAAGTGGTTTGTACTAATAACAATAAGGGGTTACACTAGTAGTATAGGGGCCTAACATGCCCCTCTCCTTCAAAAAGCGTTGTCCTCAACGCTTGAGTAGTTCTTGATGCTTCTGGATAAAATCCTTGTCCTCCCATGTGGAATATTCAGCTAGTAAGTTCTTCCACCTTATGAGATACTCTGAAATTGATCGATTTCGTAGCTGTCGGGTTCTTGTTTCTATGACTGCTCCAGGTTCCAATATGATTTTTCGTTCCTCTTCAATTTTTGGAAATATTGTTTGAATTGGGATCTTTTGCAACTTTTGAATAAGTGGCCATACTTCTTTGTCCTTCTTCCATTCATCCATTGCTTTGCTTATCCAATTTGGTTGGATAATAGAAATAGCACAAAACAATGCTTCCACATCCTCATCCTTGAAGAGTCTTCTCATTCGGTAACATCACCATTTTTTAAGTGCATGTAGCATTGCCAACATTTCCTTCTCATAAATAGATTTCTTGAGTTGTAGCGGTAAAAACACCCAATCACCTACATCAAAACATTTTTCACTATGATCTTGATCTACATGTTGTTTCATTTGATTTTGCACCAAAGTGGCATTGTCCTTTAAAAGTTGGAGAACTTGTCGTTGATGCTTGATGTGATCTTTCACTGCTTGAACCTTTTTCTTCTTGATATGTCCTTCTATCTCTAGAGTTTGAGGAGTGGTATTTTCTTCCATTCCTTTACAAGATATGGTTGGATTCATTTCTTGACGCTCGATGTGATCTTTCACTTCTTGAACATTTTTCTTCTTGATATGTCCTTCTATCTTGATAGTTTGAGGAGTGGTAATTTCGACCAATGACTTACAAGATATGGTTGGATTCATTTCTTCTTTCTCGATGTGATATTTCACTTCTTGCACCTCTTTCTTCTTGATATGTCCTTCTATCTTGAGAGTTTGAGGAGTAGTAATTCTTGCCAATGTTTTACAAGATATGGTCTGATTCATTTCTTCTTTCTCTGGGGTTGGATCCTGGCGTATATCCTCTTCTTTTGATGTTCTTGATCCTTTTCTTCCTCCTCTTCATACTCTATGTAAAATAATTTCTTCTCAACACACTTATGACCTTTAGTGCATTTGCTATCACAATTGTAACAAAGCCCTTTTTCTCTTTTTTCTTCCAATTGTTGTGGTGTAACCTTGTAGGTTGTGGAAGGCTAGGAGAAACAACACTTCCATCTTCATAGCTGTGAGGGGTAGAATTCATTGTTGCCATAATTTTACTTTCTAGTATGTTACAAAGCCCTTTTACTCTTTCCAATTGTTGTGGTGTTGCTCTAAAGAAGGTGTTGCTCTTTGTATCCTCATA
>APFE030659446.1:0-13753 GCA_000404065.3 Pinus taeda
ACCTGTTAGCCTCCTATTGCAAATAGGGGTTCATATTTCATGATTGACGGTTTGCATGCCGAATATGTCATCTTTTTTACTGCAAAGGTTCCATATTTCCAGAGAGTTGCATTTAGATGAGTCATTCAAATTTTGAAGAGCTGTCAGTCAAGGGAAGGCCAAACAGTTTAAACTTGGCTTCCCGGGGTTTCAATTGCTTGCTTTAGAATATAGAGATAAATATCTGGCCAAACAAGCTTAAAACTTGGTGGATTGGTAAATAGGTAGAGAAACCAGGGCGCTCATCAGCTTAATCTGAGCCCCGGAAGAGACAAGGTTCGATTCAGATAGGAGGATAGCTGAAAGAAAGGCTGAAAGGCTGGGGGTACTAGTTCAAGGGCACCCAAGCCAAAAGAAGAAAAAATGTTAGGAGAGTAGGCCGGGTAGGTAGCGTTATGGTGGCAGAAACATGGCTGGGGATCCGTTTCATTTTATATTCTCAAGTGTGTTATCCGTTCGCCTCTCAAGCATAAGGCAGTTTCAATTTGGAGGAGCTCAAGTGAGGCATGTCTGAATTTCCCTTTTTCCCTCAAAACACTCGCTAACTTCCCCTAATCCGCTTAAAAAGGTCCTGTTTTCCCCTTCAAAAGCCTAAGATTCCTATCCTTAGCGCTCTCTGAATCAAATTACATATTGACTTCTAACTTATTTCTAAATCCCAGTTATTTTTTCCCTCCCCATACTAAAAACATTATACGAGATCCCCCTAAATACATATCCCCTCCATTGGTTGAAATATAACCATAACTAGCTCGGCATTTTCTGCTACTACTACAAAGGACTATCAACCTTTAGTTCTGTTTTTTTTGTGAAATGGGACTTTAGAAATGATCAGTGGTCTGTTTATGTCTATAGCTATGTTCATGTGCATTAAAAAAATGTTGGATGGAGTTTTGGGGTTTTGTATCCCAACCTTGGCAAAAGGCACCATCACCCTCTGTTTTCATGTGTAGGACAAGATTATACCCAAATGAACAAACCATGTGTTCAGAAGGATAGTGTTTGTAAAGTGGTTATATTCCAACTATTACCTCTTATCATATTGTCACTTGTTTACAGTGGTGCATTGTCGATCTTGCTGTCCAAGGACTACCAGAACCGAACATATTTGCGACCTGATGATGCACATGGCAAGAATAGCATAGAGTCTGCTCAATTTAAAAAAGGACAATTCTTTTGTGGCTGGAATTTTACAGTTTTTACAAGTGTTCTGCTGTATGGTTACTTGGTTCCATTATCACTTCATGTATCCATGGAAATAATGAAGGTAATGCAAGCGTTCTTTTTGAAATTGAATACACGCATGCACTATGAAGAAGTTGACAAGCCTCCTTCTGCTTGAACTTCAAAATTTTGAATAAAGAATTGGGAGAGGTTAGCACCATCATTCCAGACAAAGACAAGCACTCTTACACCTAAATAAGATAGAATTCTTCAAATGTTCAATTGCTGGTGTGTCTTATGGAACAGGTATTACTAAGGTACAGAAGGCTGTGCCAGAAAGTGCTGGCAAGAAACCGTCCTTGGAAAAAGAAGAAATCTTTTCTTCAACTCTTCCAAAAAGGATTTAACTTGAGGGATCAAACTCGTAAAAGTCAAAATGAAAAAGTGGAAAATGAGCAGCAAAGGCTAGAGATTGAGTTGAGAAGAAAAGCTTTGGAGTCTTTGAGGGCAAAAAAGGCTGTTAGCCACTAAATAGTCTCCAATGGCTCATAATTCTTCAAGACTGCCATGTTCTCATTTGATTTGTTCATCAAATAGATCAAAAACATTGTTTTCCTTGTCGTGCAAGTTATTGCAGATTTGTTTTTTTGAGGATCTGAGCCAATTTGGATATTTCATCGAGGGGGTGTTGTACTCTCAACATTTCTTTTTTAATGACCTGTATGTTTTACTTCTGGCAGCAGGATGTTGAGCTCAAATCAGTTATTGCGGTTTTGAGTACTCTTAGTTCGATGATATGGCAGGTGCAATGACTTTTTGGATGTTGTTTGTGTAAAACGAAAATATGTCAAGTAGATGATGGGAGCCTTCAACTGTTGGCAGGAAAGAAGATTGCAGTGACATCAAGGGATCATCCACAGACAAACTCAGGAAAGATATCTGAACAAAGTGGTGGCAATCATGCAATTCCTAAGGGTGGATAGAAAGAATATATGTATGCAGATCTTAGTAAGTTTTTCTGACAGTAACTCTCTATGATCTGAAACAAACGAACAGTCCAATAAATGCTGGTGACTGGGGAAAGTTTTCAAACAAATCTAAAAATGAACTGCATGATCTCAACATAGAGTTAGATTTTGGGGATGGAAAACACATTTGCTATGATAAAGGTTATCACAAGGTATATGGGACAGGGGTCACTGAGGTTGAAAGAGCAGCAACGCAGCGCAAAGACGTGAAACTTCAGGAGGTTCAAAGATCAGCTGATTCTGTGCATGAAAAAGTTTTCAACTTTGATAATACAAGGCTGATGTGTGGTGCTTGGAGAAATGCGCGTGATCCCAATATCTGCAAGGAGAAATACAATACGAACAGCCAAATGCGCATACACTCAAATCATCAAAAGAAATTCAAGCCACAGCATCACCGTGAGCACCTCTTCCTTCAGCTGAGTTATCTTGCTAAAAATTTTGTCAGAGGATCGTGGTTTATTTTTGTAGTAGTGTTCATTCTGCCAACATGACAGAGATCTTCAGCAACTATATCAATTTGTGTTGATCTATTGTTGATTGCCGGCATGAGATTGAAGTAGTTGAATCATCCTCTGAAGACCAGAGATCCAAGTGTGATACCAGATCACGGTACGAAGGGTTATTTGCAGAGACCAAATTTTATTACGGAAATCACATACAGCAATCATCACAGGCAAAAAAATGATGCGCACATCACACAGGCAATCACATACAGCAAGCAACTCAGGCAAAAAAATGATGCGCACATCACACAGGCAATCACTGTTGGTGTAAGCAGGCAACTTGGAAGCCTGCTCTGTTTTTAAAGAGATTTGGAGGTGCTGTGTCACAGCCAGATAAACCAAACCAATACACCTGGAGGTTGTATTGAATGAGCACAGGAGATAAGTCAGGGACGATTGAACAGCTAAAGTAGTTTGAGAGGAAAGTAAATGCCCGATACGACAACAAAGCAACTTCAGCAAACCGGCAAAGAGGCCACATAAAAGCAGCAGAACCACCTGAAGGATGCGGACAAGAGTATTCAAAGCACAGCCCTTAGTCACATAACCAAAATTGCCCGCTGCCTTAGCACAGCGCTGTTCAGATATATATGCATTAATTCCCAGCCTAGCGATGAATTAAAGACATTAATTCATAGATATTTTTCAGATATGATCGGGAGATATTTTGTTTAATATTTTTCCCGTGACACCTGTTCAAGGGAATGCTGTAATTCCTTCACTATATAAACCACCCCATAGTCAGTCTAAGGGAGGAGGAAAAAAAGTAAGAATTGGTCGATGAACTTTGATAGAGATTAGTCCTGTATATCCAGTATGATTCATTAATCAAAGACTGCGGGAGTTTTTTTGGAAATGGACTGTGTGCTGTGTCTTGGTGTTTAAAGGGGCCTTACGGAATTCCGAGGCTGTCACATAAATCAATAAGTGCCTCTCATCTCTGTTTTTTCTTTATGTTTCACGCTCATAATATGCTCATATCGCCATCTAAGTAGCAACTAGAAAGATTAGTATAGAATTTGCTGTACCTCACTCTATGCTCAAGGTCTGCTATTTTTTTTATGTTTTCCTCTGAACTGGTATTGAATGTTGATTTCCCTCGGCCTCTTATCTCGGTGAATTCTCCCATGTTCTAGCATCTATACAAGAAATGTTTTCAGCTACTAGACAGAGCTTTTTCACTATCATGCTGATATGCTAAATAACGATTTGGTTTGTGTACTCATCATCTCCTTAAGGCTTCCAATCCAGCTGGTTTGAGCTGCAATATTGAAAGTTTGTTGGCTGAGAGATCAAACATCATTTAAAGGATCAGATAATGGGCTGTCCACTATGCTTTCTTTTTTGAAAAAAATACTGAAGGGTAATCAAAAAAATTCTCATGCTCTCATATGGACTAATAAAACAATCTTTGTCTGTATAAAATCAGTTCTCATATATTACTTTCATTATCACTATTTTTTCGATTGCAGAAATGGAATACTAATCAATCAATTGGCCTTGTAACCATTTACACTAAGTCTTTTTTTTGCAAATTGACTAAGAGCTTTAATATGAATACCTCACGGAGCATATTAACTCTTTGTCACCCATGAGCGATTATTATTTAGGAAATCTTAATTGTCCCTAGATAAAATCTACTTTCGAGTTCAAAAAAAAAAAAAAAGGAGGATTAATCAACAATTAGCCCTACAACATTTACACTAAGTCTTTTTTATTTTTTATTTTTTGCAATTTGACTGAGAGCTTTAATATGAATACCTCACGGAGCATATTAACTCTCTGTCACCCATGAGCGATTATTATTTAGGAAATCTTAATTGCCCCTAGATAAAATCTATTTTCGATTGCAGAAAGGAGGACTAAACTACAATTGGCCTTACAACAATTTACACAGTTTTTTGCAAGCGTACTATGTGTTTTTGTTCTGACTTAAAGCTTTAATATGAATACCTCAGGGAGCATATTAGTTTTTTGTCACCCACGTATGATTGTTATTTAGGAAAATCTTAAAATTGTTCCTAGGTAGAATCTATCCACCTCACCTCGGTTAGCCGGATCAAAGATATCTTAGTTGCCTTCCATCTCTGGCCTCCGCTTCATCTCTTTCCAAAACCCAAAAAATTGTTTCATGAGCAGCTATATGCTCCGTACCCCCCTCATAACCAAGAAAAACACACCAGCAGTCCCGCTCCTCTGACTCCATGCCCAATGGTTTGAAATTCATCACTCGATGCACTGCCTCTCTGCTTGAGACCATTCTCTCCTCACCAAAAAACAAAACCCTTTGTACTCAATAGCTAGCCTAAGATCATTCCCTAAAACAAAGCTAAAATCCCAAAGAGAGAGCCCTCTCTGATTGCTGGTAGGCTAGGACCGGCAGTCCAAAGCCTGGTCTGTGGTTACCTCGGCCGTATCCCTGAAGGAGCCAAGGGACAACCTGAGCGATAAAATAATGGCGACTCCACTGGGGACCTTTTGAGATAACTTCAACTATCAAGTTGGAAGCTGGCTCCCAAAAAGCATTCACGTATTACAAGGTCGAATCCGGACCCAAAGCCCGCAGCTACTTCTGAAAATCCAAATTTAATCCCTAGAAACCTCAGGAAGATAGAGCAAAGAGAAAATTTAGCTGATTCTAGTCCTGAGAAAGTTCAGCAAACTTCCCCAATACACATCCCTTACACACATCTTCATGCACTGTGCTCACATTTGGAACACCTGTCACTATCTCCCCAAGCAACTTAAGTGCCCTGTGATGGATATGGCTCATCCTCCTATGCCAACTCTCTTCGTGATCTCTCAGATCACTGCTTCTTACTAGTTCCTTTGGAGTATCCATTTGCATTCAATGAAGTTGTTGTTTGCTTCTTACCTTTCTCGTCACCTTTCTTTCTCTGCGAGCAATTGCTGACATAGAGGCCAAATTCATGATAGCCATAACACTTGACCTTTGAAAGGTCCTTCTTCTTGTCCCCCTTGGAGTTGGACCCTTTCCTGGATCCCTTCTTTGCTTTGTTTTTCCTTGCAATAGCTATGTTTTCTTGTTCTCCCTCACCCTTCTGGCAACTGCCACTGGTGCCATTGACGAGACTCCTCCTAAGTTATTCTTGGGTAAAATCTGATCATAGTCTTTCCCAATCTAGAAGACCACACCTTCCTATAATATGAGGACATCCCAATCCTTAATAAACCCATCAATATCTATCTTGACGAGTTCATCATCTTCAATCTTCTCAACAACACCTTCCAATTCCTCCTTGACATGTTTCACCTTGGTAAGGTAATATACAATGGTTCCTCCCTTGTTATGTTTCGTGCTTCGAAGTTTCTTCCTTAGGATCAACTTCATGTTTACACTGGAATTTTGATAGAATTTACAAACTACATCCCACATCTTCTTCTCGGTATCCTCACCTGCTATATGAGACACGATGTGATCCTTAACCCCATCTAGAATAATCTGCCTTGTTTTGGCATCTTCCTTCTTGTAGGCTAGGAGATGCATTGCATTTACTGACACAGCTACAACACTGGTCGCATATTTCTTGAGACCATTCTCCTCCAAGATCAACAGGAATCTAGATTTCCATATGCCGAAGTTAGTTTCTCCCTTTAATCTGTCTTGATCTCGGAAAATAAGTAAACCCCAAGTAAATCTAGAATAATTCAAATCGGGTTTTATAAATTCTCAGTCTTCCCTCCTGCACCCTGCGCTGAACTTCTGAAATAATCTTTTGTGCTTCAGATCTGCTCTGATGCCATGTGAAAATTCTTTTGCAATTAATATGGTTATTATTATCCTATCTTTTATAGATTATATGTCCCAAAATTAATTTACTGCAAACATTGAATAAAAACACAATTACAATATTCACCAAATAATAAACCATAGGAATTGAGAAAACCAATCATGTACAATAGACACTGAGATTTTTGGACAAATTGTCCCTAGAAAAACCACAATGTGGGGAAAACTATTTCTACAGATTAGGGTTTTATTATTCTTCAACCAATCTGTAATTGGAAATTACATAAACTACTTGTTGTAATATGGCAAAACTTTGACAAATTATTTTCTTCTCTTCCGCAAGTAAATTCCACTTCCTGGAAGCAATTTGGCCCTCCTATACAACATTGACTCAGCCCACACATGCAACCTGGAGAAAACCCAGCCTCCACTGGAAAATTGTTGTTTGGCAAACTCGCCTTTCCTCCTACAAATCGACCTTTCTGGAAAATTCGTCCTCTCTCTAGCAAATTGGCCTCTTGGCAATTCGTACCACTTTGTGAAATTTTAATACTGTTGCAGTTACTGGTTATTATTCACCTATCAAATTTGATTGTCTTTTCTAATTTATATGTGGAAAATACTGAATGAAACACCACTGCAACTTTGCAAAAAATAAATCACAGGAACTGAGAAAATATTGTACACACACAAAATAATGAACACCAATATTTTGGACGAATGGCCTTGGAAACACCTTGAAGGGAAAATGAGTGTAGTAGATTAGGATTTTTATTATTCTTCTTTAGCAAAATTTGTGATTGAAATTTTGCAACTGCGTATTGTAAATAGGCAAAGCTCCGGTAATTTATTTTTTCCAGCTACCAACACATAAAAATACCTGGAAGGAACTCGCCCTCCCTCCTGTGAGACAACTGAACCCTCCTGAGATAATTTGACCTCCCTCTGCAAGTGCATCTTACCTCACACATGCAACATTGGATGAAGGAAATTTGGCCTCATGACCTCTAGCAAATTTGACCTCCTTCAACGACTAAACTCGACCTGACCTCTCAGTCTCCCTTGGAAGAAATTGTGCTGAGAAACTACCTCTTTCTCCCACACGTAGGAATTTAAACTCGACCTCCAAAAACCCTTGTGTAGGGGAATAATCTTGGCCTCCTGCAGACAAATCGAACTAGTAATTTCTCTCCCTTTGGATCTCAAAAAATGGAAGAAACTGATGAAGAAATTCTCTCTGGAAATCTTCAACTCAATCACTATTGATTCCTCATTTCTTGGTGTCCTCCACGCCATTATTGCAACCTTGCTATCACTGCAATTATGTGTCTATGATGTGTTCTCCAAATGCCCATTGATTTCCTCTTTTAATCTCTTATTGACGAATCAACGACCACGATCTAATCTCAATCGATGGCTAAGATCATCTTGATGCCGTCACATGTCTTTTTTAGAAGTCACTAGAGGAATATCGATTTACCTCAACTAATTAAAATTAATTAATCCATTTCCCTAAGTTAGACTTAGGGAAATTAATACACTGGCTAATTAATTCTAATTAAGGTAATTTTCCTTAGAAACGTTTTCTAAGTATTGAAGAAAATTAATCCATCGTGTTCCTTAGCCTCATGGTCAGCATCTGGGACTAGAACACTTGTCTGAGCTACATAAACTAACACTCCCTCTTAGCGAGGAAGGTGTTCTACATAACACCCATCTTGTCTCTGAAGAAGATGAATCTTGCTTTCCCAAAGCCTTTGTCAGAATGTCTACTACTTGTTCATCTATAGGTATATACTGTAGCTTAACAATCATGCGTTGTACGCAATCCCTGATGAAGTGGTACTTTATGTCTATATGCTTGTACTTGTCATGAAACATTGGATTCTCAGATAGCCTGATGCAACTCTGATTGTCACAGAGTATCACTGTTGTCTCTACTCTCTGACCATACAAGGTTATTAGGAGTTACGAAGCCATATGGCCTCGCATGTAGCCATGCTCACTGCTATGTACTTTGCCTCTGCATAACTCAGTGCCATAGACTTTTGCTTCCGACTGTACCAAGAAAAAACTCTTGATCCCATACTGAAGTGGTACCCCTGAGAGATTTTCCGATCCACTGTATTACCTGCCCAGTCTACGTAAGTATAGCCCAGAAACCTGATACCATCAGCTCAAACATACCTGATCCCATACTCGATAGTATCACGCAAATACCTAAACACATGTTTTTCCACTGTCCAATGCACTCTCTTTGATTCCACCATAAACTGATTGAGAGAGTTTACTGCATAGGATATATCCGGCCTAGTGTTAACCAAAAATATGAGAGAGCCAATCAACTGCCTGTATAAGGTGTTGAAAATGTAAATAGGTTCAGTCTTTATAATTATCATTGTACTTACAATCAATATGTATTTCATGTAAAAGCAAAAAGAAGAAAAATAATTTTATTATTATTATTATATTCATTACTCAAAGCATGTTCTCCATGTTTGCAGGGTTATTTGAGTCAAAAGAAAATTTGTCATGAGTCAAACAAATGTACTTGAGTCAAAGTCCCATTTGGAATTTCTTGAAGAAAAAGAAAATTGTTTTTGTTTGAGTCAAAAGAGTCAAGACCAAGTCAGCACTCCTAGACAATCAAACTCGACAAGTACCCAGTCGACCTCTTGGACGACTATAAATATAATGCAATTCAGCCTCATTTGGACATCAATCAATCTCATCAATTTTTGTGCCAAGAAAGAGAAATAAGACCAACGAAAATCAAGAGAAGAAAAGCGAAAGTCAAAAGAGAGAGAGGGAAGGTCAAAAGATAAGTTTTTGTGTTTCAGCTATAAACCCTGTCACACGCGAAATTTCAGGACTGTTGCAGGGCTGAAAATTCAGAGTTTGACTAGATTTGAAGAGCATTGACCAATGTTGATTTTGCTGGATTTGACTTGGTTGAGGAAGGCTTGAAGGAGGGCTGACTTTTTTGGTCTTGGATATCTCACTTTGATATGATTCTATAAGAAGAGAAGTTGTTTGGTTTTTTCCCCTTGTGGGGGTTTGCGTTGACTTGGAGCCTATATTTTTGTATTCTTTCTCTTGTGATCTTCATACTTGATATGTTTTGGTAATTGTTTGATGAAGAGAACATATAAGAAATAATAAGCCAACAAATATTCACAAGCAATTATTAAGTAAGAGAAATCAATACTAATTTGCTAGCCTATTGGTTTGTCAACATGGTATCAGAGCTAAGGTGAGGAGAAGGTAGCTTGAAGAGCACTTTTGTTGGCTCATTTGAAGGTATCTCTACAAAATCATCCTAGACATTTACATAAGCTACTTTGGAGGACATCATTTGCTAAGGGCATAAGGAAGAAGAATCAAAGACCATCATTCACTCTTAAAGGAAACTATTGTAGAAACTATCTCTCTCTCTCTCTCTCTATCATTGAAGGCTCTTGTTCACTCATCATCCATCATTGAAGGAGTCAACATAGTAGCCTGAAGATATTATTGTACTATCCATCCTAGAAGACATCTCTATTGAAGCCATCCTTCAAGGACACCTTTGAAGACTCTTGGAAGCATCATCTACATTCTTGGAAGTATCATCATCATTCAAGCACTCCAATCCTTTGACAAGTAAGTACTTTACTATACTCAATGTCTCAACCTTCAAATCAAATGGCATCTTTCTGTAAGGAAGGCAACAAACTTGATGGAGCATCAAACTTCAAAACTTGGAATAAGAGAATTGATTTGGTTCTCATAGAAAATGAAGTCATGGATCACGTCCTTGGGAAAGTTCTAGAACCATACAAGGATAAGACTCAAGAAGTGGCCAAGTACAATAAGGGAGAAGTAAGGGCTCAAAGAATTCTCGCTCAGTCCATCAAGGATCACCTTATCCTTTTTGTTGCAGATTTGGCCACATCAAAAGAAATCTATGACATGTTGGTAAAATTATACTTTGTCAACACTACAGGTCAGAAAATACCCTTAAGGAATCAACTTTATAGAACAAGGTTATAAAATGATCAAGATTTGGCCAAATACCTTGTGAAAATCTCAAAATTGAAAGATCAACTTCAAGGGCTTGGAGAAGATATATCTAATTCCGAATTAACTACTTGCATACTCAATGCTCGACCTCTAGATTGGAGTAGTTTTGTGACCAACATCTATTCAAGAAAAGATACCCCAACATTCAATGAACTATGGGCTTTATGTGTTCTAGAAGAAACAAGAATGAAGCCAAGGATGACACTGAACCCAAGAATGTATAGTCTTAGGCTTTTGCTACTAGATCAAAGAAGAAGTTTGGAAGATTTGGAAGATTTGAACCAGTGTGGAAAAAGCCCTAAAAAAATCGCGATTTATTCCTAAAATCACGATTTTTTGGGCAAAACGATTAAATCGTGCGACTTTTTGGCAACTTTTTCGTAAATGAAAAAATCACAATTTTATCGAATTATTCCTGATTTAACCGGGAGTCGATCCAAAAAGTTGGCCTCCCTTTTGAACGCGTGGATAAAATGCCACAAAGGTTCATTTCGCTTCATTTTCATTGTGTATTTTGGCTTTTTGGCATTCAGTGCTGTGGAGAATCGAGATACAAGGGTTTCGGATGTTCCGTTTGCCGTTGCATTAAGAGGAGCCTGCAAGGTATGTTTCAGTCTTCAGATTTCCAATTAACCCGAGATACTTGTAGGCTGTTAAATGTTTCTTAAATCTTTCAAGTTTCAACGGATTGTATCATTGTAAATTTGTAATATCATTATTCATATATGTAATATGTAATATGTATAATAAATTAATAATAAATATATAATATATATGGCTATGCAGGCAGCGGAACATAGCCATTATCTAGTTTCCATTTATGTATAATATATAATATATATGGCTATGCAGGCAGCGGAACATAGCCATTATCCATATATGGATTCTACATATATGTGGCTGACCACTGTAATGTTCCATGCTTACGTGTTCGGTAGGTCTAAAAATTACTGTTGTGGCATATCAAGCCTTCCAAATCTCTTATCTGAAGAAAACCTAATAAGTTTTGCAGACCTTGTTTGGAATCATACAAAACTGAAGGTATATGTTATTATCCATATATGTATAATATATTAATATGTATAATATGTATTTAGTATTATGTATAAATTATAATATATGTATTATGTATAATGTGTAAAGTTTAAACTTTAAACAGTAATATGTATTATAAATTTATAATCTACGCAATTGTGGTTTGTCGCCTTCAAACTCAGACAGAAACTTACATGAGTCTAAACCAGTCGTGGTAACAATAATTTGGAATTCCACACTAAATGATAGAACTGAACCCAATCGACTGCAAGTAATTGACACCTGTGTTATAATTATGTATAATATATACAATATATATGGCCTTGCTGCTCCAAAACTCTGTCCAAAAGGGATAGTCAAAAGGGAAATCTCAAGAGTCAAAACCAACACTCACTACCAGTGAATCTACACAGTACACAGTCACACTGTACAGAGCCTAAAAATCTGTGGGCTATAGCATATAATTTATTAATTTCATAATCATAAATGATAAAAGTTTTATCATAAAACAGTGACATGTCACATAATCATAAATGATAAAACAGTGACCTTATAATCACTGTATATTGACTTGATAACGACAGTGTTCATGTGACTTCAAAATAGCTACTATGTACTGTAAATTTGTAATTTAAATTTGTAATTTACTAATTTGTTTCTAAATTCTGAGTACAATACAAATTATATTTTGCTGGTTTGAAGGCTGAAGCAATTTAATTTGTTTCAATTTTTTTTTGTGCCCAGGTTTAAATTCAAGTTCAAAGTTTAAAACAAAATGCCAAGGATTTTGGACACTATGTGGGAGTTTGGTGAACCTGATACTACACCCGAAACTGGGGGGGTCAATAGAATGTATTTGACTTGCAAGTTGTGTGGCAAGCATATGTCAGGAGGTATCAACAGATTAAAGTTCCATTTGGGGCAAATTCTAAGGCAAAATGTTGAACTTTGCACAAATACAACTCTAGAAATCATTTGACGGGCCATTCAATAATTGATGGATAAATAGGACGGAAAGGACACCAGGGCAGCACTAAAAAAACCAACTTGTAGGGGGCTCAAGAGTGGGGGGAATTGAGAGTGGCAGTGCTTCTTCAGCAACATCACCTTCCTCACCCATAGGTCCCAGCCCCTCATCTATCTCATCTTTTTTTGTTCCTAGAACAACAGCTGGTTCACAACCTGGGATCAAATCAGCAACGAAAAAAAGGAAAAGGCAAAAGCTGACAGGCTGGTCAGTAAGTGTCTTCTATGGAGTGATGTTCCTTTCAACATTGCCAAGACAAACCCATTCTACCAGCCTATGTTTTGATGCTATTGTTTGTCGTTGGCCTGAGGTAACAAAGCCCCACCTTTCAAAATTGAGAGGGGTCTCTTCTTCAGATTGCAAAGCCCGATTGCACTGACTAGATTGGCGAGAGCTTAGGGCATCTGGACAAACTGGATGCACAGTCCTGTCAGATGGTTGGACTGACCAGAAGGGTAGAACCTCTTAACTTCCTTGGTTAGTTCGCCCAAGGGGACAATGCTTATGAAATCTGTGATGCATCTGCACACATTAAAATGCACATACATATGTGAGTTGTTGGAATCTCATTCAGGAAGTAGGCCCAAGTAATGTTGTCAATCATGACGGACAACGCTGCAAATTATGTTGCAGCTGGAAAATGCTTATGGAGAGTATCTTAACTTGTTTTGGACACTTGTTGCTGCTCATTGCATTGACTTGATGTTGGAGGATATAGGTAAGAATTCTAACTGTGAGGGAATTATTGTTGAATCATTCCAAGAGCATAACAAAATTGTATATATAAACATGCATCTGTGCTTAGCTTGATAGAAGATTCCACAAAACAAAGAGTTGGTGCATCCTGCCATTACACGATTTGACACTACATTCATATCTCTTCAGTCTTTGTTGAATTCTATGTGGGATGTGAAGAGCATGTCTCTTTAACCAGATTGGCGTGCTTTATCTATTAGCCGCAAACCAAAGGGAGAGGGCATATGCAAACTAATTTCATATGATTAGAGCTTTTGGGCAGGAGTAGAGGAGGTGTGTGCCATTTCAGAACCTTTGGTAAGGGTTCTTCGGTTAGTTGATGGAGACAAGCCCGCAATGGGCTACTTGTATGAGGCCATGGATAGGGCCAAAGAAGCCATTCGTG
>APFE030659451.1:2202-31050 GCA_000404065.3 Pinus taeda
CACAAACACAAAAATATACACAAAATTAACTATAGTCACAAACATTTGAAATTCTATCATAAAACATAAAATTGTAATTAATTATAAGAATATATTCATTAAAAATAATTGCGATTTTAGAATACACACATTGAATAGTGGTGGTTACAAAAAGGGATACATTTTCATTAATGATGTCATGGTCATTTACCAAAATAAGTGAACTTTTATTAAATTGAGCATAGATAATTTATGCAAGCATTCAATTCATTTAAAGTGTAATTGTTGCATTGGATACTATGCATGCTTAAAATCATCATATAAGTTATTTCTATCAAGTGATTCTAACAAAAGTTTTATTGTGTTCCAGAATTTATAGACATACAAATACAAATGAAAAAACCAATACATTACATAAAAGAAAAACACAAACTTTTAAAATTCCACCATCACAAAACATGGATTTGTAACTAATTATCAATATGTATTGATTAAAAATGTTTGTCAAAGATGCATTGAATAGTGATACTTACAGAAAATCCATAGCCATTCATGACGTTATGGTCATTTGCAAAAATAAATGAAATTTTGTGAAACTAAATGCTAATCTAAACATATATAGTTTAGTACACATTCAATTAATTGGGACCGTAATTCTTGTATATTATATTTTATGTGTGTAAAATGATCGTAGAGGTGATTTGTATCAAGTAAATAGACAATTTGAGCAATGAACTTCCATACGGGATATTGTAATGAAAGCATTTATTGTGTTCTAAAATTATACACAAACAAGAGCATAAACAAACAAACACATACATTTCATAAAATAAAAACACAAACATTTAAAATTCTATCATCACAAAACATGAACATGTAGCTAATTATAAAAATCATATTAATTAAAAACAATTATAAAGAGTATTGTGCATTGAATAACAGCACTTAGAAAAATTCAAATTCATTGATGATGTTGAAAAAATAAGATTTTATTAAATTGGACAACAATTTAAAGATTGGTAAGTTAATATACAAATTCTACTCATTCTAAAATTAATTATTGTATACAATATTACATGTGTGTAAAAATATTATACCCAAACAAACAAACACACACAAACACAAGCATAACAAACAAATACATAGAAAAAAATAAAACCACATACATTTAAAATTATATCATCACAAAACATCAATCTGTAAATTAATTTTTAAATTTTATGTTTATTTCGTTTGATATGTTTTTAATTTTACATTGAATGATTGTGGTTAAAAAAATATTCATCCTCATATTCATGTGTGATGTTGTGATTATTTGTATTGATGAAAAGTATATATGGATTAAAAACAATCATGAAAACTTGTGATTTTCAAACACACAAAAAATGGTGATGATTCTTACAAGGAAAATCTATAGTTATTGTTACTTGTGGTATTGTCATGGATATTTATATCTCTAAAATTTATTGACTAAAAATAATTTTGAAATTTTGATTTTATACTAAATAGACTTAACAAATTATAAACTCCACCCTTTTTGTACCGTAAAATAAAAAAATTGAGTAAAATTTAAGATAAGAATATATTAATTAAAATATCAAATTAAAGATTGATAGGGGAATTGTGTCAAGAGGAAAATCTCGGTGTGATGGCTAGGGTTTCTTAGTCATTTTTCTTTCCTTATGCGGTTAGGTTTCTTCAGACATCAAATGCACCTTCTGCGTCATCGCTAGGGCACGATCTCACTTCTTGTGTGTCCGATAATGGAGTTTTTTAATGGAGTTAATTGTAGTTCTGGTCTCCTATGCAGGGATGGAGATTGACAGCCTGTGTTGTTAGTAGTATCATTCACCAAATGATCGATGCAGAGTACCTTCTCAGCTTGTACGTACACGATGGAATAGAAGGAAGTGAAGGGCATCACATTCATGAGTTGTGAATGGACCTGTGTAGGATTAAGGCGACTTTGGAGCAAAAATCTTATAATTGTTTGGTCTTAGTCACAACAGAAATATCGATCAGATCTGAAGGAAAAATATTGGCTACATAAGTGAATATTCCACCTCGAAAACTTCATTTCATAGATCTGTTGTTAAAGATCCCAAATTTGGATATTCTCAATCCCCTGAGCACATTAGCTTGTCAAAATGGAGGAGTAGCATTGGATGTGAAAAGTCTACTTCGTTTTTTGACGGATCAAAATTTTCCTTGATCAAAGTCTGTGGGTTTGGTGGTTTGGCCATCACTTATGAAGTCAATACTGCCACAGAAATCCATATCACTCTTTGCAGATCCAAACTTATCCATTTATTCTACTGAAGATTCGTGTGACTGTCAAGTATGGCACTCGAAGTAGCCTTCCAGATTTTTGTCAAATCCCCAAATGGAAAATCAATATTATTTTGGGTTTTGGCCACAAATCACGTCAAACAATTAAAGCACAATATCGTGCACACTCTGGGTATCCTACTACTCCTACAAAGTCTAATCTCCAGATGAAAATCGATGCAAGAAGATGTGATGTTACAATATTATAACATCCTCCCGTTATCCACCATCATATTAAACTTGAGGATTCGGGGAGGATCACCTCGACCAATAAATTCAAAGGGCACAAGTGCAGTGTCTAGATCTAGTATTCCCAAAGGAACATAATCAAATCAAGGGCAAGTATATGGAGTCTTTTCTTTCATAGATATCCTCAAAGGAAGATGTGTTGCCTCAACAACACCAGATCAGAAACACAATATACCCAACACCTACAGAGTGGAACAACTAAATCAAATCCCAGTATTGACTGTAGATATACCATAAACAAATTATTTTTTCATAACATATGAATCTCAAGAAGTACTATGCAGATTGAACACTTTTTGGCTAAAACTAATGGATGTCTTCCATTGGATATTCACAAATTGGAAAATAAATTGTGAGATTCAGCTTTGCTCCAGGGGCTCTTTCATAGTAAAATTTGTATCATGAGAGGGTTGTGAATATATATTGAAAGAGGGTCCATGGTTTTGGGTCTTTGTAGGAAATTTTGTCATCCCTTGGTTCACATATTTCGACGTGAATATAATTGTAGTATCTCAAAGCTTGGTTTGGGTTAGACTGCATAATCTACCCGTACATTTATGGCTCCGTAAAATTCATGTCATGATGCCAAGAAAACATGTCAAAGGAAGAAGTAAACAAGAAATAAACTCAAGGGATGAAAATTCCCACAAAATTTTCCTGATAAAGAAGAGAATGATGAAGAAATGGATCCTCCTACCAATGAAGAAGCCCAAAATACACAAGAAAACATAGAAAATGGGTGCGTTATTTCAGGAACTCTAGCACACACATCGAGGCATGAGATAATCACTCTAGTAATAGAGACGGGGGCTTCAGAATATCATCGTGTATCTGAAAGTTCATATTCAGATAAGCAAAATCCAACAACGAATGAAGGGACCCAACTAGAGTTTGTAATGGCCACTCCTTACCAGGCAGAATGACAAAAGGTTAAAAGGAGGAAATGGAGAAAAGGGTGACATGTTTACCACCACTTGGAGTTGTATTTTTGGTCTTTGTGATCACCAATTTCGATTGGCAAGATTGAATGCATTATCACTATCTACAACATGTAATTTTGCTTTCATTAATAAAATTACGATTATTTCCGAGGAAAGAAATTATATTATTTATAAATAATTATAAAAGAATCTGATTTTCAAATACACATTGAATAGTATAGTGGTTGTTACAAAGAAAAAAATTTGCCATTCATGATGTCATGGTCAATTCCCAAAATAAGTGATTTTTTTTTAAATAGACCATGGATAAGTTAATGAAAGCATTCAATTCATTTGAAGTGTATCTCTTGCATTGGATACCATGCATGCTTAAAATCATCATAGAAGTTATTCGTATCATGTTTATAGACAACTTGTTTAGTGACCTTCCATATGGTATATTATATTGAAAGTTTTTTGTGTGTTCTAGAATTCATAGACATATAAACACAGACAATCACAATTGCAAACAAGTAAATACATTATATAAAATAAAAACACAAACATTTAAAACCCTATCATCATGAAATGTCCATTTGTAACTAATCATAAATATATGTTAAATAAAAATACTTACAAAGTAATTTTATTCTAATATATGCATTGAATAATGATACTTACTAACAAAAGAAAACCATAGTCATTTGCAAAAATAAATGAAATTTTGTTAAACTAAATGCTAATTTGAGCATATATAGTTTAATACACATTCAATTAATTGGAAGTGTAATTCTTAGATATTGTATTTTATGTGTGTAAAATCATCATAAATGTGACTTGCATCAAGTCAATAGTCAAGTTGGGCAATGACCATCCATACGAAATATTCTAATGAAAGTCTTTCTCGTGTTCTAAAGTTTATACACAAACAAGGGCATACAAAAACAAACACATACATTACATAAAATAAAAACACAAACATTTAAAATTCTATCATCATAAAAATTCTATCTAATTATAAAAACTGATTAATTAGAAAATAATGTTCATTGATAGTGGTGCTTTTGAAAATTCAGATTCATTCATGATGTTGTTGTCATTTGTAGAAAAAACAAGATTTTATTAAATTAAGCTACAAGTTAAAGATCAGTTCTTTAGTATACAGATTCTACACATTGGCAAAGTACCTATTTTTATGATTAAATATGTGTAAAAAAATTATACACATACAAATATAATAAAAAACCAGCAGAAAACAAGAGCACAAAAAAAAGTACATAGCATAAACTAAAGTCACATACATTTAAAATTATATGATCATAAAACATAAATTTGTAAATTAATTTTTAAATTCTATGTTTATTTTGTTTGTATTTTATCATCATCATGAGAGACTTTTGATATATTTTAAATTATCATTGAATGATTGTGGTTTCAAAAAATATCATTGTCATGGTCACTTGTGATGTTGTGATTGATTGTATTGTTGAAAAGTATATATTGATTAAAACCAATCATGAAAACATGTTATTTTCAAACTTAAAAAAAATGGTGATGATGCTTACAAAGAAAATCCACAGCCATCTATTTTCATCATATTATAACAAGTTATAAACTTCACCCATTCTGTATCATAACATATTAATTAACTAATAAATTAGTTATTTATTTTGTTTAAAGTGGCATTATTCATTCATTATTAATATCAGTTTATATAAACAAATTAATAAATTTATATACTTCTTGTTAAGTTGGAAATGATTTTATATTAAAATTTTAAGTTAATTACAATAAAATTTTAGAATTTTTTGAATGAAGGGTTTATATTTATATATGAATTTTTCTTTAAAATATTAATAGTTGTAACGTGAGGGAGGAGGAGAACAGAGAACGGGGCAAAACTGTGCGCTAGGGTTTTAAGCTGCTGCAAAGTTGAATTCGCTGCAATCGAGCTTATGCTTGTTTCTGTTGATCAAAGGAATCCACACAGTGGATTATTGTTGTTGCGATCGACATCAAAGCAGGACCCAAGCTCTATGGGAACCACACTGGAAGGGATTCAGGTGATCCAAAGTTGTTGGAAATGTATGATATGTGTAGAGAATTGGGATTCGACTCCTGGGTTTTTATTCCTGGTGGGATCTTTTTTACGCAGTATCTTTTACTTATTCTCCCAAATCCACTATTTTTATTTTGCTTTCTTTCATATTTTGTCGTGGATGATAGTGGAATGGAGATGATCGGTAGAGCTCTGCTAGAATCTGGAGCTGACTGGTCCATGGCATCGACTGGGCCTACAGCGGCTCCCGTCCCAGCTATGCCCGTGACGTATGAAGGTTCCATAAACCCTGGAAAGCCCGTGAAGGTGTCGAACGGGAATCCCAAACGGATGAAGCTGATAGCACCCTCATTTACAGAGGATCTATGTAGCCATCATGGCTCTAAAGGTGTATTGCGCTTCGTTCCCATATGTCGTGGTCATGCCTGAGGCCTTAAAGAATGATGATGCACCAAATATTGGTGCGAAACCTGCGGCTCCAAAGGTGGTGGCCCTCAATGCCAAGGATCCAGCTGAGGCCACTAAAACTACTGCTCCGAAGGGCATGATGAATTCTATCCCCATGATCGTCTGCGGGGTAGCAAAGAAAGCCGAAAAGGAGTTTGGCTACAGGGAACAGGGAAATAGTTTCCTCAAGGAGCCCATAGAGATCCCATTGCATTATGGTGCACCTGAAGCTGCTTGGTCATGGTAACTTTAGACATAATCAGAACCCTCATCACTCGTAAATCTCTTTTATTTAAATTTTTTATTAAAGCCCCTTCGCAGATGTCATTATTTATCTGGGTTCATGCAATAGACTGTGTAATGCATTTTAAGAATCTTATCTCAAATAATTTTGGATATCCAACTGGATTACAATATCTAAGTTTTGGGTGCATACATCTCCAGGATCCCAAACCTCTCACATAATACAATGTTTTACTTGTGTCTCAGTTTTGGCACCAACGATTGGTGCCAAAACTGCGGCTCCAACGGTGGTGGCTCTCAATGCCAAGGATCTAGTTGTAGCCATTTAGATTGCTACTCTGAGGGCTGTGATGAATTTTACCCCCAGGATCGTCTGTGGGGTCGCAAAGAAAGTCGGAAAGGAGTATGGCTATAGGGAATAGAGAAATATTTTCCTGAAGGAGCCCACAAAGATCCCATTACATTGTGGTACACCTAAGGCTTCTTGGCCATGCCACCTCCAGACAGAATCATAACCCTCATCACTCGTAACATTGTGGCACACCTAAGGCTTCTTGGCCATGCCACCTCCAGACGGAATCATAACCCTCATCACTCGTAATTTATGGTGTCAAATTTTGTACAAATTTTGTAAGACTCCAAATCTTCCCTTCTCTATCACAAAGAAGATATTAAGGGTAAGGGAGATGTTGGAGGGGCTAGTCGACTTAGTTGACGATCCCAAACAATTCTTGAATTCATATTATAAATTCGATAAACTCTGTAGTTGAGTCCAGAGTCTAAGTTAGATAGGCTAAATTGGTTTTTACAATTAAATTTTTGTGACTATCTTGACATAAGATATATATACTGGATTTTAGATATCTATGGTATTTATCTTTTGAATTAGTTGCCGGAGAATCCACAGTTTGAACTTTTTTATGCCAACGTTTGGAATCCCAACTAGGATCCATCTTCAGGACTTTATTTCGCTCCAAACATCCCCTCCGTACCGGGACAAGATTCTGGATTTTAGAGATCTGTAGTATTTATCTTTTGAATTAGTTGCCAGAGAATCCACAGTTTGAAATTTTTTATGCCAACGTTTGGAATCCCAACTGGGGTCCATCTTCAGGACTTTATTTCACTCCAAACATCCCCTCCGTACAGGACAAGATTCTGGATTTTAGAGATCTATGTTATTTATCTTTTGAATTAGTTGCCGGAGAATCCACAGTTTGAAATTTTTTATGCCAACGTTTGGAATCCCAACTGGGGTACATCTTCAGGACTTTATTTCACTCCAAACATCCCCTCCGTACGGGACAAGATTCTAGATTTTAGAGATCTGTGTTATTTATCTTTTGAATTAGTTGCCGGAGAATACACAGTTTGAAATTTTTTATGCCAACGTTTCGAATCCCAACTGGGATCCATCTTCAGGACTTTATTTCACTCCAAACATCCCCTCCATACCGGGACAAGATTCTGGATTTTAGAGATCTGTGGTATTTATCTTTTGAATTAGTTGCCGAAGAATCCACAGTTTGAACTTTTTTATGCCAACGTTTCGAATCCCAACTGGGATCCATCTTCAAGACTTTATTTCACTCCAAACATCCCCTCCGTACTGGGACAAGATTCTAGATTTTAGAGATCTGTGGTATTTATCTTTTGAATTAGTTGTTGGAGAATCCACAGTTTCAAATTTTTTATGCCAACGTTTCGAATCCCAACTAGGATCCATCTTTAGGAATTTATTTCACTCCAAACATCCCCTCCGTATCGGGACAAGATTCTAGATTTTAGAGATCTGTGGTATTTATCTTTTGAATTAGTTGCCGGAGAATCCACAGTTTGAACTTTTTTATGCCAACGTTTCGAATCCCAACTGGGATCCATATTCAGGACTTTATTTCACTCCAAACATCCCCTCTGTACCGGGACAAGATTCTGGATTTTAGAGATCCGTGGTATTTATCTTATGAATTAGTTGCCGGAGAATCCACAGTTTGAACTTTTTTATGCCAACGTTTTGAAAACTGGGACGTTTGGAGTGAAATAAAGTCCTGAAGATGGATCCCAGTTGGGATTCGAAACGTTGGCATAAAAAAGTTCAAATTGTTCATTCTCCGGCAACTAATTCAATATATATAGATAGATATATACGGAAATATGGAAATGTAAGCATCATTGTATCTTTTGTGACTGGCTTCTGAAGATAATATAATATAAAGTAACACTTTGTTATTTCTTTGCTACATCGCTTCTCTTCTTCTATTCCTATGTTCCTTATCTTCATGTGATTTATTATTTTCCTTTCTGCTAGTAACTAATGATCATTATCTAGTGCACTGCAAGTATATATCAAATTTTAGGGAATATTTTACTAAAATATAAAATACTATAAAATATTGGTGCATCTTTCAATAAATTGTAAAATGTTATAAAATATTAGTGAATCATTCAGTTAATTATAAAATCTTGTAATTTATTGGTGAATCCCTCATTTAACCTTTACATCAAGTTATTTTTCATTCTTATGCATTCACTCTCTCGTAGAAAAATGATTGTCCAATTAATTTGCTTCAAATGAATAAACGTTGTTAGGATTTGATGGTTCATCACCATCTATAAGTTTTTTCAACTCCTTGGTGTGTAACTATTATAGTAACTATTGTATTTTCTTATTCAATCAAAACTCTAATAATTGTTGATCAATAGACAATTTTTTGAAATTACACAAATATGTAATGAAAGTTAATTTGCTATATGATAAAAAAAATCAATAACACAACTCATTATAAAGCCACAATTTTTGAGTTCAAAGATATAGTCCACAAAGAAAAATGCTCATTACTTAGTATAATATGTTACAATATAAGTATCATCAAAGGATTTCAACATCAAAAATGATAATACACTAAACAATCTCGCATCCTTCACTAATTACATGTATTTCTACTTTCGCCTTTCCCCCGCAAGTATAATTTCATTAAAGGAATGTTGTTCCAATGAAAATAGGTCCCCTACAATGAAAACATAAGAAGCTAGAGAATAGGTCATTATTCCATACAAATAACCAAGTAGAACATATTTCTCTTTCCTAATAAATATTTTGAAACAAAATACAAGATAAATTGTGGATTCCCTAAAAAATGAAGCACCTCAGGTCATGAGAGAAAGTGAATTGGAAATTAATTTATTTTCCTTAAACAATTAGATGTATAAAAAATTAATGATAATTATGGAAAATATGCAAAATACCCAAAGAATAAACAAATCCATATATGCCTTTTCCTCCACCTCCTCCTCCTCCACCACCTCCTCCTCTTACTCCTCGTCCTACTCATCCACAACCACCAACACGTCCTCCTCCTCCTCCTCCTCCTCCTCCTTCTTCGCTGCCTTTGCCTCCTCATCCACCACCACCTCCAACTCCACCTACACCTCCTCGACCCCCTCCTCCTCCTCCTCTTCCTCCTTCACCTCCTCCACCTCCACCTCCACCTCCTCCAGCACCTCCTCCACTTCCTCCTCCTCCTCCGCCACCGAAACCTCCACCTCCACCTTCAGCTCCTCCTCCACCTCACACTCCGCCTCCACCGTCACCTCCTTTTCTACTCATCCTCCACCTCCACTTCCACCTGTACCTCCACATCCACCTCCTCCTCCTCCTCCATACCCTTCTCATCCTCCTCCTCCTCCACCTCCACCTATACCTGCATCACCTCCAATTCCACCACCACCACTTCCACCTCCACCACCTCATCCTCCTCATCCACCTCCTCCTCCTCATCTAATTCCACCTCCACCACCTCCTCCTACTCCTACGCTCCCTCCTCCTCCTTTGTCTCCACCTCCTCCACCACGTCAACCTCCGCCTCCTCCTGCATGTCCTCCTCCACCTCCACCTACTCTTCCACCACCACCACTACCTTTGCCTCATCCTCCTCCTCCACATCCACCTCCACCTCCTCCACCACTTCCACCTCCACCTCCTCCTCCACCATCACCATCACCACCACCACCTCCTCCTTCTCCTCCATGACCACCTCCTCCTCCAACTTGACATCCTCCTCCACCACCACTTGCACCTCCACCTCCACCTCCACCTCCTCCACCTCCACCACCTCCTCCTCCTCTACAACCTCCTCCTCCAACTTCACATCCTCCTCCACCACCACTTGCACCTCCACCTCCACCTCCTGCTCCTCCACCACCTCCACCTCCACCTCCACCTCCTCTTCGTCCTTCACCACGTCCACCTCACCACTTCTACCTCCTACTCCACCACCTACGCATCCACCTCCTCCACCACCTCCACCTCCGCCTCCTCCTCCACCAACTCAACCTCCACCCTCCTACTCCACCACCTCCACCCCCTCCTCGAACACCTCCTCCACCTCCTCCTCCTCCTCCTTCAACAAAACCCCCTCCTTCCCCTCCTCTACCTCCTCCTCCTTCATCTCCTCCACCTCCTCTTCCTCCTCCCCCACCTCCACCTCCTCCTCTTCCTCCTCCTCCACCACCTCCATCTCTGCCTCTTCCTCCACCACCTCCATCACCAACAACACCACATCCTCCTCTTCCTTCTCCTCCTCCTCCTCTTCCTCCTCCTACACAACCTCCTCCACCTCCTCCTACACCACCACCTCCACCTCCTCTTCAGCCTCCTCCTTAACTGCCTTCGCCTTCGCTTCCTCGTCCTCCTCCTCCTCCTCCTTCACCACCACCACCTCCTCCTCCACATTCAACACCACCACCACCACCTCGTCCACCTCCACCTCCACCTGCTAGAAAATTTAAAAAACAAGTAAAATTGCATATCATTTAATTCTCTTTATTTATAATACTTATTGATTCATTATTTACTGTGATTATTCAGATATCAATATATACATGATAAGATAACAAATAATGTGTATAAAAATTTTCAATATAAATAACTAATTAGGAGAACAATAATTAAATTAATAAAATTTAATTTAGTTTTCTAATTTAAATCAAATATTATTTTCAGAATTTCACTAACAAAGTTATGATAAAGGTGATAAAATTTATGTGTGGCCACTCATGATTTTCAATATCAAAGTTGTAAGAGTGGTGAACATAAAAAATGAACACCCAAGAATCTACTAGTTTAACACACAACATTCTCTTTTTTATTTGGAAAAAAAAATTAAAAAAATCACACATTCATATTCATATTTCTACGTGTTTATATTTAAAAATATAAAAAGGACATTTTTATATTTAAATATACAATTTAAAATGTTAAATTTATTTGTGCATTAAAATTTTCAAAAATATATGATCTGAGCCAAATTCCAATTCCAATAAAAAAAAGTTTTTTTTCAAATACTATTAAAAAAATAAGATATCAAAGTGTATCACCCACCCAAGAAACATTTTCAATCCGTCATTTGACAAACCAGGAAAGAGGTGAATGTTTGCATGAATTTCTCTGATGTCAAAGTTGTAATCTATTTTTTCGGATCATAATTTTGGGGCTACGGGTATCTATGGTTGATGTCTGGTTAACCATAGGACAAAAATTCAGTACACAGGATTGGGCAGATATAGTAATGGATGACGAATCTTGATGAGAAGTGTTCAGACTTTTCGATGCGTAAACAAATGTATAATGGAATACTCAACATTTCAAATATGCAAACAAAATTACCCATAAACTTTATTCATAGTCGTAAAAAAAATTTATAAACCATATTTTAAAAATTATCCATAAACTATGCAAAGAAAATTATCCATAAACTTTATCCATAGTCGTAAAAGAAGTTATAAACCATATTTTAAAACAAGGCTCCAAAAAGAAAAAGAGGCATACGGCTTTTTCACAGTGTCTGCTTATCTACTCCTTTACGTGAAAACTCCGTGCGTTGTATTCTCTCTTGTTTATAGGCTTTCTCTTTGAGTGTAAACTGGTGTTGAGTAGCGTCTTTCTTGGTTTTTTTGATTGACCTCCACTTGCTTGCTCATACAAGAGCTTTTTTGCTTTCGAATGTTTCTTTGATTGACCTCGACTTGCTTGCTCATACAAGAGCTTTTTTGCTTTCGAATGACTCGCTGGTTCTTACTTTATTAAGATTAGATACTAACACTACTACCGACAAAGAAAATTATCCATAAACTTTATCCGTAGTCGTAAAAAAAAGTTATAAACCATATTTTAAAACAAGGCTCAAAAGAGGCATGGCTTCAAATGTGCAAACAAAATTATCCAGGAACAATATCCATAGTTGTAGGAAAAAATTATAAACCAGACTTTAAAACGAAGATCGAAGATGAAGAGGCATGACTCAAGAATATTAAGATAATTCGAATTGACAGAAATGGCTACTTACCTCCAGCGCCATTGGAAGTAGAGTTATGAGGTGCTACGTGCGTTGAGGGTGGATCGAACACACCATCTTCATTTATTCAGTCTGACGCTCTTCCAACAAAGATACAGATCGAACACACGACCTTCAAAAATCTTCAAAGATATTCAGTCTGACGCTCTTTCATAAAAAATACAGATCGAACGCACCACCTTCGTATTCTCAGTCTGACGCTCTTTCATCAGAGATACAGATCGAACACACTACCTTCGTATGCTCAGTCTGACGGTCTCCCAACAAAGACAGACGCCCTTCAAAAATATTCATCTGACGCTCAATCTAGATGTAGAGTTATGAAGTTCTAGGTGCGTTGAGCCTGGATCAAACACACAATCTTCAAATATTCCGTCTGACGCTCTCCCAACAAAGATACACGACGTTCAAAGATGCACAATCTTTATATACTCCATCAAAAATACGGATCGAACACACGACCATCATATCATATATCCAGTGTGACGCTTTCCCAACAAAGATAGAGAGGAAACAACATTGACGTTACCAAATGAAAACACTATCAGCGAACAATTGGGCATGCCCATTATTTCCGTCATCAAGAAAATAAAGAAACTCATCACATATTGGCACGGACAGATTGCTATTGTGAAATCCGTCTGTAACGATAAGCCGCGTCTGTAACAATGAGGAAACGGCTATGAAAAAAAAGGCTCGAATTCAAGAAGACCGCTCATAAAAGAAAAAGGTTACCCAAATTTAGAAAGTAGAATGTTAATTTTAGTGACAGCTTGAAAAAGAAAAAAGTAATCTAAATTTAAAAAGCAGTCCACCAAAAAAGCAAACGGTTATATAAAAAAAAATACGAATCAAAATAATGAACCTTTTAATTTTAAAGAAAGGTAAAGTAAAAGATTAAAAGTTAAATTTAAAAAGATTGTTAATTGCTTCCTTGTGGTGTTTCATAGGATGGAAATAGATATCCCCCACGCCTATCATTCTTTGTGAGTTTGGTGCCCACCCACTTCACCTTGATACCATTTTCAGTCTAATCTCACTCATCCATTGTGTCTGGAGGTAAAAAATTGGCAATTTCAAAGTAACAAAGACCAAACAGTTGATACCATTTTCAGTCTATTCTCACTCCATTGCGTTTAGAGGTAAAAATAAAAATTGGCAATTTCAAAGTAAGAATGACCAAACGGTTGATTGCAAAGTAAAAAATGAAAATTTAAATTTTAAAATAACATTTATTTTCTTTTGTAGTAAAAAATGGCAATTTCAATGTTAGAAAGACCTTCTATTTAATTTCTTTTGTAGTAAAAAAAACAATTTCAAAGTTAAAAAAGTAATGGTGATATTTAAAAACGCAATATGTAAATTGGTTTCTTCAAAGTGCACATAATATGCACAAAGTTAATTCTTAAATCTGAAATGTCAATCTTTATCTCAGTGACTCACACTATCCAACTTGGTTTGAATTCACACAATTACCAAAATGGGTGAAAGTAATTATACATAATTTTTTTGCTAAATAATAAAATTGTCAAAATAAACTTTGAGGATAAGTTGTTAAATAAGAAAAAAAATTATTAAAATTCATATGGCTTAATAACATTTTTCACTAATAAAATAACTCTTTTAACTAATACATAAATCATAAGGAAACACACATTGGGTTTACCAAAATATTTTGATCTATAAAAATATATATTAATATATGTATCTATAAATTCACTAATTATAATGAATTTATTATTATCTATTTCTATATATTGGACTATATATTAAACCCCACAAAATTGTTCCCCTTATTTAATATAACCTTTGACCACTCTTAGCCGCTAATTTACTGTGATCGCTCATACTCTTAGATAATTACAAACCCTTCCATTATACAACCTCTAACAACTATTACTATAAAAAAACAATGACACTTGAAAATTCTTAAGGGACTAACTCTAAAACTAATTAAACCGTACTACACTATGATCTTTAGAACACAATGAATTCTAGAAACTATGACCCCTCGTACACTTTATGATCACGACATTGTAATTCTTGAAATTTTACAACACACATTAGTATTAATATCTAACACATTAACTATAACATTAAAACTATAACTTTTATGTACTTAAAGTGGCATAACACTCATAAAGTTGAATGAAGTGTAACTCCAAATTCAATTCCGTAAGAAAGGAATATAATAATTGTTGTGTATTTTGGAGCTGATATTTTGATCATGGATATTGACCCAAAAATCACTTTTATAAAGCAACATATGGTAATGGTTTCGATTATCAATATTGACCCAAAACGTACTTTAGAAGAGTCAACCTATGGTAATGATTTTGACGAGTACTCGCATTTCACCCATTAGATGATACAATGACGGTGTATATTTTGTAGATCATTTGAGGTCTTAATGTTGTTGTCGGAAGTTCATTTCAACTATTATTCCTTCCATCAATTAATATTATTCAAGTATAGATATGTTTGTTTCTATATTTAGTTATATGTATTTCAAAATTATAAAAATTCTAATTTTCTAAATTGTGTTTATATTACTATGTTAAATATACGTATTGTGAAACTAATTTTTTGATATCTCAATTATTCTTTTCTTATTTCTAAATATTTCTTTATGAGGGGGAGTCATTTTGCATGAGTAGGGAGAGTCTCCAACATTAAACTCACTATTTTACGATAAATTGGTCAAATAATCATGGCGGGAAAAATATACAACTAGGAAAACATTGGTGACATGCTGAATATGAACCGGTATGAATGTGAATATTCTAATAAGTCCATTTGGTTCCCCTCTTTCCTAATTTGGCTAGACATGAAACAAGCTTCACTAGTTAGCCCTCTGGAAAACTTTAAAAATCTTCAAATAGATAGAGAGTACCTCACCACATACAAAAAATGTTTCCTCCATCATCACACATTGAATTGCCCCTATAAGTAATCTAACTTCGATATGTTGACTCTTTAGATGTAGACCAAGAAGAGATTTTGTATCAACCTACAATTGACCAAATATATATATGATCAGTTAATAATCTAACATAATATTCCTAATTCCACCACAAGCTAGAGAAGAACAAGGTGATATATTTTTACTCCTTCCAGATACTGAATTAGAAGAAGAAAGGGAAGAGCAATTATACACGACCATTTAAATTTGACCTCTAAGTAGTACCTGTGACATAATCTCATAAGAATATTGCAAGAAAATACACAGGTAGTTGAAAAACAATAGGGAAGTAAACATATCAATAAAGGGGAATGAAATATTTCTAGGTATTCAACTAGAAGACCCACAACAACAATAGAATCTGCACTTAATTACATAATAAAAAAATAGAGGATACCCTATAAAGGGTAGAAAACAAAAGAAGCCTAGAAAATTAGAACAATTTCTAGAATAATCTATTGGGCTTGATGTCTTTCCGTTTCTTGGACATGGAAAATAGGTATGCATTGAAAGGTTACTTTAGAAAATGATGGTAGTTCAGCAAACACAGGAACATAAACAATCGACTCTAGAAAAACTCAACATAGAAGGAAGCTCATCATAGGTAGAGGACCAAGGATAGTCGACTGAACGGAACAGGAGAAAAAAACCCGATCCAACTAGAATCATACTGACGAAGTTTTATCCAAGCATTCTAGGTTTGATGACATATTAAGTTGGATATTAACAATATTCATCTATAAAGAGAACAACACAAAATGGAGATTTGGTTGGAATGTTACAACTAGGAAATAGAGCAACATAATATAAACATTCCAATAAGAATTAATGATCCGCCTTTTATAGTCCAACCATTAGTACATAAGACGGTAAACCACACCTTATATACGCCTATAATAATGCTAATCTCCATAGTTATAAGTTAATTATTAGGTTGATGGAAGATATTTAAAGCCCATGGAATATGTTGGAGCATTCATAGTAATATTGACGTATTTCACCCTAAAATTTTCCGCTAATATTTTTTGTTGTTGTTGAAATATGCATGCAATTTTATTTACTTTTATAAATAACCACAATATAATTTGTAATAAATTTATAACTTAGTTAATTTATATTGTTTTTTTAATCTATGAAATGTGATAGGAATCATAGGGTACCCATTTTGATGGTTATCATGGATTGAATTTTATTTGCAGTTAGATCCATTTCATTTATATGGCTTCCCTATTTTGTCTTAATCTAATGTTAATTTCTTCTTTTAATTTAAATTGGAAATAAATTACAAAATAGATATTCTTATAATTATGCTCATAGTAAGAATATATCTTCCATAGTTATAATTTAATTATTATGTTGATCGTAGATATTTAAACCGTATGGAATATGTTGGAATATTCATGGTAATATTGACATATCAATGATAAAATTTCTGTGAAAATTAGGTATACTGTATTAATTAAATTATCTCAAATTAATTAATTTAAGAAAATTGCATAACAACACATCATATTGGGAATGTGGTATATCCTCTGTCCGTTTTTGGTTGGTTGTGCGGACCCACCCTGACTCATAGGATGATGTGCCGACCTGGGTAGATTCGACTTTACCCACCCTCCCTGGACAAGAGGTCCGAATAGCACTGGTCGTGGATACGTCCCTAGTAAGTAGCAGAAAATGCCCGCAAGTGGCCTCACCAAACGAGATGTCTATTCGCAATGCTTCTTCATGTTCCAGGATCATTCCCTCTCTTCACCTGTTGTTAGATCTAAGTGTAATGACCCCGGTAACTTGTAATTCTAGAACATTTACTGTGGTAAGAAATTGTATGAGTGGTGACTTGTTATCACTAAATGACATTATTTAATTATGAGAATGGATATATTAGATTATTTTTACATGTGTATATTCATGAAAAGATGGCAGCCTCCTGGAGGAGGATTTTCTATTAAAATAAAATAAAATCAGTTATGAAACTGAAGTAACTGCTTCTCACCCAAGGAAAAGTCCTGGGAGGAAAACCTCTGGGGGTGGATGAACAGACAGAGAGGAATTCCATGGAGAGAGCAGGGGGAGAAAAGAGGTTAAGTCTGGTAGTGACCAGATAACCTAGCACAGTGGTGCAGGAGTCTTGTTGAGGGATGCAGGCCTGCAAGACGGCTCGGGGGGAGAATCCAACGGGAACTGGATCTCAAGGTTGGGAGGATAAGAGCAAATTAAATGCAGGTGACCTCTGGCAGTAGGAACACCGGTAGCAGGCTATCTAGGTATGCATTTTCTAACAAAACTATAGAATAAAGAGCAGGTACTGAGGGTGTACAGACCAAGTTCGGGTATTTGTGTTTCTTTTCAATAGTTAATGGTAGTTGTTATAAAAGAACAATACATACAGTTTCAGAGACATCTATAGGATAATGTTTACAAATGTGGTCATCTTTTTAGCTGCAGTAATAAACTGGGTTGTTTAGAGATAAATGCTCATAAGAGAGTCAAACCCTAGGGGCGGTTTGGGCGGTATGAGAGACCGCAGTAGTTAATCAAATAATAAGAAGGAAAGAATCTAAATAGAACCCTTGGTTAAGGAACAATGCTGAGTTAAGCATGCTGGCAAAGCTTGACAGCTACCAGACCCTAATCAGACCAGTCAAGAACCAGCGTGGAACCCGCGCTTAAATATGACAATAATGTTGTATAACCACAGAGATATAGCATAACTAATAATGCTGTATAAGTCACGGAGATATATCATAATCAACAACACTGTGTAAATCAAAGGGATACGGCATAAATATTATTGCTGTATAGACAAGCATTAATGCGTAAATAACAATACTGTGTAAACCCAAGCGGAACTGTTATATATTGATGCTAAGCAAAACTTAAGAAATAATATGCGGAAGCTAGTGCCGTATGAACCTAGCAAATAATAAATGAAATAATGCTGTAAACAAAAGATTGACAAGAAGATTATCACGGCGTAAGCATAGATACAATATCAAGTCGCTGTCGAAGATTTGCCTCATAGGTAACCAAGACTGACGGAAAACAGTTAGCATTTCACCCTGTAAGTTAAGCTTATAGGAAGAAATTCCCAGATTACGAAGATGAGGCTAACGTTAACAGAAACATGAAGCTAAACAATATATGTATATATAACAGACCTCGACAAATACCGGTTATGATAATAACTGTGTATGCGGAAGAGGGTTGTTAATACATTCAGATATTGAATGCAAGACTTCCCTTAAAGCCGCATTAAGCAATATGAAATGTATAAAGATTTCAGACAAAAATGAATACATGCAAAACCAAACCTGTAAGATATGAGCTATTGCCGTAAGAAAAGCATGACTGTCTCATAAACCCTTTAGGGTAGCATTGCATAGTTAAGCGAAGGAAGAACGATAACAATGGAATGGTAAATTATTTCACAGCAACTGGCGGTACAAGACAGAACCGGCCATCAAATATATGGACAAAATCTGTGAGCAAAGAGCAGTGTATTCATTTAAACAAAAAGCGAATTGATAACACAGTTTTATAAGGAGTCCTGTCAGATATTAAAGAGTGTATAGAACCAAACAAAACAATACAACCGTATTGAAGCATTGCCGCTTAAGGAACTGTAGATAGGTCTGAGAGAGCTTTTAAAGTATACATACAAGCTTCAACACTTTCACACCATAACTGGAGACCAGAGTCATTATTAAATATACATTAAATGGACGGCATGGAAGCCATAAATAAACCCTAGCTAAACCCTATCAGTTAGCGCAGTACAGATCCTGGCAAGAGGAGGCCGCCTGCGAATGTAACAAGGGTTCGAAGAAATAATAACCAGACCTGAGACATGTAAGTAAAAAGGTCATGAGCCACGCCTCAGACCAGAGAATGATGCCTTACCTTCTCAAATAAACCTCACTTTCTAAGACAAACTATAAGAGCGAAATGAGCATACATGTGAAGCTTGAAGATGGCAAAACCCTTGCAAGCAGTAGGAGACTGCGAACAGCCGACCCACCTGCACATTGAGAACTTACGGTAAACAAACTAGAACAGTCGAAAAATCAAATGGCTTCAAGGAGTACGCAATACATGACTGTAAATAAATACCAGGTGTGAAAACGCGGAGAGGTTAATACCTGAACAGCAGGGTAGTGCAGAGGCAGTTGACAAGCTGAGGAAGCACTCGGCTGAGGCGGTAGTGAACAAATGAGCTGATCCGAAGAACCCGACATCTTAAGTATTGGTGGCCAAACCCTTAAGCTGATCTGAGCCACACGATGGGTCAGAGAGATCTCCATCGTCCATCAGAGCGGGAAAAACCTGGCGCGGAAACCACAGTGGGTCAACCACATGGTTTCACGTGAAATCATGCCACTTGGATACGGAGGGAATGAGCTGGCTTACTATCCGTTCACCATCTGGCGTTTAATCGAATTAAGCGGGTTGGGTAAACGACTAATGTTAACCATAAGAATTATGTCCATGTGTTTATGCGCAAGTGATAACACAAGTTCAGTGGGGTAGACACATAATAAAGGTTATGTATGTGTATACAAGCGCTTAGACCTGGTTAAATACTTAGGTTAGGTTTCTTATAGTAGGGGTGGGTTCATGAGTTGACCACCATTATCATTTAAAAAAAAAATTATAATGTTATTGTTATGCATATTATGTTAAAAAGGTCGTGACAATGTGGTATCAAAGCAAAGGTTTCAAAACTGTGGCCTCTGGAGCAGTGAAGCCCAGCTGTAAAAATAAAAAAATAAAAAAATAAAAAAAATTGCATATAAGAAGAAGTAATAAATGCAACTAAATTGATTTCTTGTCTATCAATTAGGAAATAAATACAGAAACAACAATCTGCTAGCAGTCAACAAGTAAGATGGAGGAAATGCAGGGCGTCCCTCAGGAAAATCCAGAGCTGTGGATACAGCTTGGTGCTGAGACACGCAGTACCAATCTGGCAATATTGTAGACTGTTCAAGAGCTGAAAAGTGAGATGGCGCGTCTGCGAGAAGACAACGCGCGATTAACAGTGGAGCAGGAAAGAATATTAAAGAGTCTGTCAGACAAACAAAATCCACCATTAGCCAATCCCAGTGCGGAACAGCAAAGGGGAACTGAAGAACGGGATTACGCACCTGAAATTTCAGAGGAGAAGGAAGACCATTCTGACAATGTACTAGAACAGCAGACCTCAAAGTGACAGAAAATGGAATTACAGGGAGAATTCCGGAAAATCAAACCTCCACTTTTCGATGGAGAGCAGGAAGAAGCGGCAGAGGCTTGGTTAATTAACATTAACAAGTATTTCCAATTGTATGAATATGACCAAAATCTGAAGGCGCGACTGGCCATTTTCCAGCTACAGGGTAAAGCAACCTTGTGGTGGGAAGAAATTAAAATTGTAAAAGGAGTGAGTGAACAGAACATCACTTGGGAAAAGTTCCAGAAATACTTTAAGGAGAGATATTTAACCGAGCGTTTTTATGATGAGAAGGCACGGGAATTCCATGATTTACGACTGGGACAGCAGTCCATGGATGAATTCATTAACCGCTTCACTTCCCTGCTTCGCTATGTGCCATATATCAAAGAAGAAAAGGCCAAAGTGCAGAGATTTGTGAGCAGCCTACCAGCCTATATAAGGGAACGAATAGAGTTTGACAATCCCCGAACCATGGACGAGGCAATTCGTAAGGCAAGAATTTGTTACCAGCAGAACAAACAAAAAGGAGATATTTCAAGCAAAAGATGGAATGACAGAAAAAGCAACAGAGTTGCTGGTAATAACAAAGGAAGTTGTGGAAATGGTGGTAAGGGTGCTGGAAAGGGGCAGTTTAACAGAAATACAGCTAAGGGTACCTTCCGGGCCAAGCCAAGTGAAAGCAGAGTTAGTGAACTGCCTGCCAGATCAGAGATTGAAGGAACCAGAGCTCCAGTCCAGTGTTGGGGATGTGGAGGACCGCATTATGTTAAAAACTGCCTGCAGCATAAAGGAGTCGACCAAATATCTCAGATCCACGAAGCCTCAACCGTTGGGGATGTGGCACGCAGCGTACCAAGAATTAACGCAGCCTTGGAGGATCGACAAGCTGAATATCAACCGACCATGGTGGAATTTGAAGGTAAGATTTCAAACCTCTCTATAGCTGTTCTTATTGATCCAGGAGCTACTTTAAGCTATGTTAGCCCAAAAGTAGTGGAACATTGTAAGCTATCATCGGAAAGGTTCAAAAATCCATGGTTGGTACAGTTGGCTACGGGAGCCAAGAGACGAGTTCTAGCTAAAATTAATAACTGTTCCTTAAGCATAGCTGGACAGCCAATAACAGCAGACCTGAATGTACTCCCATTAAGATCTTATGACATCCTGATTGGTATGGATTGGCTAGAAAAGCATTGGTCCTTAGTAAACTGCAAAACCAAAACCATTTATTACAAGGATGATTTGGGGCAGCAACAAGAATTGCAAGGGATTAAACACCCTGTCCAGATTCGGCCTATTACTGCTTCTCAGTTAGCTAAGTGCCTTAGAAGGAAATGTCAGATCTACGCCATTCAAGTTGGTTATGCAAACCAGAAAGATAAAATGTCTGCACTAGGCAATATCCCAGTGGTGCAGGAATTTGTAGATGTTTTTCCTGAAGAGGTACCAGGGCTACCCCCAAAGAGGGACATAGACTTTACTATAGAGTTAATACCGGGAGCAGCACCAGTATCACGAGCACCATACCGAATGAGCGTACTAGAGTTAACAGAGTTGAAGATGCAACTACAAGAGCTGTTGGATAAACAATACATACGTCCCAGTGTATCACCATGGGGAGCTCCAGTATTATTTGTGAAAAAGAAAGATGGCACCCTACGTATGTGTATAGACTATTGACAGCTGAATAAGCTCACGGTAAAAAACAAGTATCCCTTACCCAGGATAGATGAACTCTTTGATCAAGTGAAAGGGGCAAAAGTATTTTCCAAGATCGATCTGCGATCTGGTTATCATCAGATCAGGATTAAAGATGAGGACGTCGCTAAAACCGCTTTCAAGACACGCTATGGGCACTACGAATTTGTAGTGCTACCTTTCGGTTTGACCAATGCACCTGCGACCTTTATGTGTATGATGAACAGCGTGTTCCACCGATTTTTGGACAAGTTTGTGCTGATATTTATCGATGATATTCTGATATATTCTCGTTCTCAAGAGGAACACGAAGAACACCTGAGAATGGTGTTACAAACTCTTCGAGAACACCAGCTATACGCTAAGTTCAGTAAATGTGATTTCTTCAAGGAGGAAATCCAGTATTTGGGCCACGTGATCACTAAAGAAGGAATTGCAGTAGACCCCAAGAAAATAAAAACTATTATGGAATGGCCCATACCCAAAGATGTTGCTGATATCAGATCTTTTATGGGGTTAGTTGGCTATTACCGGAGGTTTGTGGAAGGGTTTTCTAGGATAGCCTATCCTATCACCTCATTGCAGAAAAAGGGGAAGATATTTAGGTGGACATCAGAATGTCAGCAGAGCTTTGACAGAGTGAAGCATTTACTCACCACTGCGCCCATCCTGAGTATAGCTGATCCTAATAAGGATTACGTGGTGTGCACCGATGCAAGCAAGGAGGGTGTGGGAGGAGTATTAATGCAGGAAGGAAAAGTAATAGCCTATGAATCAAGGAAGCTAAAGGAGCATGAGCAGAGATACTCTGCTTATGATCTGGAATTAACAGCTATTATTCATGCGCTGAACATGTGGAGACATTACCTCCTAGGGAGGAAATTCCTATTGTTAACTGATCATCACAGTTTGACACATTATTTCAGCCAACCTACTTTGAATGCAAGACAAGGCCGTTGGGCAGATTTCCTAACTGGGTTTGATTTCGAAATAAAGCATTTAAAGGGCAAAGAAAACTGAGTGGCTGATGTGCTAAGTCGAAAGGTTCATTGTTTATGTGAACTATCAATCAGCAGGTGGCGGAATTCGTTGGTTGAACAAATAAAAACAGCAGCAAGTCGCGATTCTGAATACCAGCACTTAAAACAGCAGGTACAGCAAGTTGTTAAGGAAAGATTACAACAAGGATATACACTAGATAGCAATGGAATGCTGTGTTTCAATAAGAAATTGTATGTACCTGATTCAAATGACCTTAAAAGGCTGATTTTAGATGAGTTCCATATCAGCCACTACAATGGCCACCCAGGGTACCAAAAGATGGTCACGGCACTCAAGAAGGAGAATTATTGGCCAAGAATGAAGAAACAGGTAGTTGAGTACCTGGCGCGGTGTTTAGAATGCCAGCAAATTAAGGCAGAACATCAGCATCCAGCCGGACTGCTACAGCCTTTTCCTATTCCGGAGTGGAAATGGGAAACCATTTCCATGGATTTCATAACTGGGTTGCCACGAACAAAGAAGGGTAATGACTCTATCATGGTAGTGGTTGATAAATTGAGTAAAGCAGCACACTTTATACCTGTGCAGTCCACTTACAAGGCGGTACAAATTGCTCACCTCTTTATGCAAAATGTGTTCCGATTGCATGGGCTACCAAAGGTAATTATACCGGATCGAGATGTGAAATTCACTTCCACTTTTTGGAGGACACTGTTTGCTGAGTTGGGTACTCAACTGAACTTTAGCATGGCCTACCACCCACAGACCGATGGTCAAACTGAGCGAGTTAATCAAGTTTTGGAAGACATGTTGAGGGCATATGTGATGCTGAAACCAGGTCAATGGGAAGAGTATTTACATCTGGTCGAATTTGCATATAACAATGGTTATCACACTTCAACCCAGCTAAGTCCTTTTGAAGTCCTGTATGGACGAAAGTGCCGCACACCCTCAAGTTGGGGTGGACCTAAGGACAAGCTGAGTTTGGGTCCAAAAATGCTTAAAGACATGGAGGATATGGTGAAAAGAGTGCGTGCAGACTTAAAGGCTGCACAAGACAGACATAAAAGCTTTGCGGACAGGAAAAGAAGATTCACAGAGTATAAGGTTGGTGAGCATGTGTTTGTGAGGATTCAAACCAGAAGGAGCACACTACAATGGAGTGGGTGCGCCAAACTAGCACCTCGATATTTTGGACCTTTTCAGATCTTGGCTAGAGTGGGGCCAGTGGCCTACCAACTCACCCTACCAAGTCATATTAGGATTCACAATGTGTTTCATGTTTCTGTTCTAAAGAAATATGTATATGACCCTAAACATGTTATCCGATGGCAAGATGTGCGGGTAAGAATTAATCCGGTTGTTTGATTATCCAGCTATACTCAATAGGAACTGATTAAAGGTATTGGTTGTCTGCAGGTCGAACCGGAAGGCGAGGTCCTGGTCGAACCACAGAGCATTCTCGACCGGAGAGAAGTGCAGCTGCGGAAACGGGTTATTACCCAAGTTAAAGTGCTGTGGCAGCACTATGATCCTGAGGAGGCTACATGGGAAGGCGAGGAACTCATTAGAAAAGCTTACCCAAATTTATTTAATGGGAATAGACATCAGGACGATGTCCAAACCCAGGGGGGGAGATGTAATGACCCCGGTAACTTGTAATTCTGGAACATTTACTGTGGTAAGAAATTGTATGAGTGGTGACTTGTTATCACTAAATGACATTATTTAATTATGAGAATGGATATATTAGATTATTTTTACATGTTTATATTCATGAAATGCTGGCAGCCTCCTGGAGCAGGATTTTCTATTAAAATAAAATAAAATCAGTTATGAAACTGAAGTAACTGCTTCTCACCCAAGGAAAAGTCCTGGGAGGAAAACCTCTGGGGTTGGATGAACAGACAGAGAGGAATTCCATGGAGAGAGTAGGGGGAGAAAAGAGGTTAAGTCTGGTAGTGACCAGATAACCTAGCACAGTAGTGCGGGAGTCTTGTTGAGGGCTACAGGCCTGCAAGACGGCTCGGGGGGAGAATCCAACGTGAACTGGATCTCAAGGTTGGGAGGATAAGAGCAAATTAAATGCAGGTGACCTCTGGAAGTAGGAACACCGGTAGCAGGCTATCCAGGTATGCATTTTCTAAGAAAACTATAGAATAAAGAGCAGGTACTGAGGATGTATAGACCAAGTTCGGGTATCTGTGTTTCTTTTCAATAGTTAATGGTAGTTGTTATAAAAGAAAAATGCATACAGTTTCAGAGACATCTGTAGGTTAATGTTTACAAATGTGGTCATCTTTTTAGCTACAGTAATAAACTGGGTTGTTTAGAGATAAATGCTCATAACAAAGTCAAACCCTACGGGCGGTTTGGGCGGTATGAGAGACCGCAGTAGTTAATCAAATAATAAGAAGGAAAGAATATAAATAGAACCCTTGGTTAAGGAACGGTGCTGAGTTAAGCATGCTGGCAAAGCTTGACAGCTACCAGACCCTAATCAGACCAGTCAAGAACCAGCGCGGAACCCGCGCTTAAATATAACAATAATGTTGTATAACCACAGAGATATAGCATAACTAATAATGCTGTATACGTCACGGAGATATATCGTAATCAACAACACTGTGTAAATCAAAGGGATACGGCATAAATATTATTGCTGTATAGACAAGCATTAATGCGTAAATAACAATACTGTGTAAACCCAAGCGGAACTGTTATATATTGATGCTAAGCAAAACTTAAGAAATAATATGCGGAAGCTAGTGCCGTATGAACCTAGCAAATAATAAATGAAATAATGCTGTAAACAAAATATTGACAAGAAGATTAGCACGTCGTAAGCATAGATACAATATCAAGTCGTTGTCGAAGATTTGCCTCATAGGTAACCAAGACTGACGGAAAACAGTTAGCATTTCACACTGTAAGTTAAGCTTATAGGAAGAAATTCCCAGATTATGAAGATGAGGCTAACGTTAACAGAAACATGAAGCTAAATAATATATGTATATATAACAGACCCCGACAAATACCGGTTATGATAACAACTGTGCACGCGGAAGAGGGTTGTCAATACATTCAGATATTTAATGCAAGACTTCCCTTAAAGTTGCATTAAGCAATATGAAACGTATAAAGATTTCAGACGAAAACGAATACATACAAAACCAAACCTGTAAGATATGAGCTATTGCCATAAGAAAAGCATGACTGTCTCATAAACCCTTTAGGGTAGCATTGCACAGTTAAGTGAAGGAAGAACGATAACAATGGAATGGTAAATTATTTCACAGCAACTGGCGGTACAAGACAGAACCGGCCATCAAATATATGGACAAAATCTGTGAGCAAAGAGCAGTGTATTCATTTAAACAAAAAGCGAATTGATAACACAGTTTTATAAGGAGTCCTGTCAGATATTAAAGAGTGTATAGAACCAAACAAAACAATACAACCGTATTGAAGCATTGCCGCTTAAGGAACTGTAGATAGGTCTGAGAGAGCTTTTAAAGTATACATACAAGCTTCAACACTTTCACACCATAACTGGAGACCAGAGTCATTATTAAATATACATTAAATGGACGGCATGGAAGCCATAAATAAACCCTAGCTAAACCCTATGAATTAATGCAGTACAGGTCCCGGCAAGAGGAGGCCGTCTGCGAATGTAACAAGGGTTTGAAGAAATAATAACCAGACCTGAGACATGTAAGTAAAAAGGTCATGATCCACGCCTCAGACCAGAGAATGATGCCTTACCTTCTCAAATAAACCTCACTTTCTAAGACAAACTATAAGAGCGAAATGAGCATACCTGTGAAGCTTGAAGACGGCAAAACCCCTGCAAGCAGTAGGAGACTGCGAATAGCCGACCCACCTACACATTGAGAACTTATGGTAAACAAACTAGAACAGTCGAAAAATCAAATGGCTTCAAGGAGTACGCAATACATGACTGTAAATAAATACCAGGTGTGAAAATGCGGAGAGGTTAATACCTGAACAGCAGGGTAGTGCAGAGGCAGTTGACAAGCTGAGGAAGCGCTCGGCTGAGGCGGTAGTGAACAAATGAGCTGATCCGAAGAACCCGACATCTTAAGTATTGGTGGCCACACCCTTAAGCTGATCTGAGCCACACGATGGGTCAGAGAGATCTCCATCGTCCATCAGAGCGGGAAAAACCTGGTGCGGAAACCACAGTGGGTCAACCACATGGTTTCATGTGAAATCATGCCACTTGGATATGGACGGAATGAGCAGGCTTATTATCCGTTCACCATCTGGTGTTTAATCGAATTAAGTGGGTTGGGTAAACGACTAATGTTAACAATAAGAATTATGTCCAGGTGTTTATGCGGAGGTGATAACACAAGTTCAGTGGGGTAGACACATAATAAAGGTTATGTATGTGTATACAAGTGCTTAGACCTGGTTAAATACTTAGGTTAGGTTTCTTATAGTAGGGGTGGGTTCATGAGTTGACCAGCATTATCATAAAAAAAAAATTATAATGTTACTGTTATGCATATTATGTTAAAAAGGTCGTGACACTAAGCCATGGTAATGTAAAAAGAAATGTTTCCAATTAAAGGAGTTCCATAATAATAGTGAGGTGAAACTACATGGATAAACATATTTTTATATATTATATAACTCCAATAATAATAATAATAATAAAGATATAGTTTAGTAACTTTTATGAATTTTTTAATCTTGGTTAATGCAATATGTATAATGGGTTTAGTGTTTTGATTCTTATCATAATTTTATAGCTATAGAAATTTTCCATCCATTTAATTATATCGTCACAATAGTTATAAAAAAACCAATAAATAATTTTTATAGTGAGAAATATTCTATATATAGTATATTTTAAATTAATTTTCAAACAATTTTTTTATTAAATTGAGAAGGAATAGAGATCATAACTACATTTTAAATCAATCTCAACCTTCTATTAATGACTAATATTAAAAACATTAATTATTGATTAATGAATCTCTAGCATCAACCTATTGATCTTTGATAATTAAATTAAAATTATAGAAATCCTCTTATAAGGTATACACACTATCAACATAACAAAATTAAGGAACCATAAATATGTTTTCGCAAATTTATTTATATGTATTTCAGATTTGTAAATTATGTATTCAAATTTTTTTATTCACTGATATATATATAATATATATATATTTGTAATATGATTTTTTTTTAAATTTTGCTTTCTTTTTGTTTTCATTTTGTGTAATCAATTCTAAGTTAAATTTTGAGGCTTTGTATTGAAATCTAAGGCATTGTTGAGTTCAATGCAATGGCTTTCACTAACTTCCATTGATATTTAGAGTCTATGAAATACTTTTCTATTAAAATTATGGAAATCT
>APFE030659452.1:0-32271 GCA_000404065.3 Pinus taeda
GAACAAAAGGTCAAGTTGGAGCATGTTCCTTCTAAGGAACAAGTTGCTAATATTCTCACCAAACCATTGCCCAGGGAGACCTTTGAATACCTCAGGCAAAAGCTAGGGGTAGTTGATGCATCATCTTGTTGTTGAATCTCATCTGTCGGTTGTACGCAAGGTTTATATGTGGTATACACATACATTTGTTGGTTTATGATTGGTTGTAGATCGATGGCACAGGTTCAGGGGGAGCACATATAATGCATTGTTGGAATTATGGTAGCACAAAAGGAGAACATGGATGTTGATCTGAACATGGCTGTAAGATGTCTTTATCTCTTTCATGGTCATGGTGGATTATGGTTCTTCTTGAAGAAATTTATGGTGGATTATGGATCTGGTTAGGGGGAGCATTATCAGCAGAGCAAAGACTTAAGCATGATCTCAAGGGGAGCATAACCCTTTGCCCTTGATGTCAAAGGGGGAGAATGACATTGAGGATCTTGAGGTTGCCATCAAGTCCAAAGGGGGAGATTGTTGGCATTATGTTTCTGGTTTGGCTCTATGGTACAGGTGTTGTACTTGATGGCAACTCATTCTTGTAGCAGATCTCAGTTCAAGCACTCAAAATCATGGAAATTAAGACACCCGCAGGTAATCCTAGAAGAAGCTACAGACCCGCAAGTACGCCAACCAAGGAGTGCGTACATGCACGCAAGTAATACGTTCAGAAGGTGCGGACCCTAGTTTCACTCTCTCCAATGCATAAAAGCGCGTGCACGTGGGAATCTTCATGAATGGTTCATGGTATTAGTCCGACAGTTTTTGATCAAATGGTTTTGGTTCGTGGTATTGCATCCAAAAGTATTGATCCCAAGTATTGGGTTCATGGTATTGTGTTATTATGGTTTTGGACCATGGTATTGTGAAAGACTTGCCTATAAAAGGGAAAGGAGATCTCTTGGCCAAACACCTGTGAAATTTGAATATCTTAAGATCTGAAATATTGGGTGTTTGGTTTTAAAAGCTAGATCTAAATCAAGGAGATAACTTAAGGTGAATCTATTGACATGTCATGATCTCTCAGGCGCATGAACAGATCTGTGGATCTGACTGATTGTGGCACATTGAAGGACTGTAAATTTGGCCCTAATCAGAAGTCCGCAAGCGATCCGAAGGCGCAATGCGGGGGTGCGCAGCGCAGTAAAAGGCTCAGTGCGGGGGTACGCAGCGTAGCCAAAGGCGCAGTGCGGGGTATGCAGCAAAGGAGAAGGCACAGTGCGGGGTGCACGCAGCACAGAAAAAGGTGAAGTGCGAGATACACAGGAAAGCAGAAGGCACAGTGTGGATGTACGTTGTAAGTCAAAAAGTAAAGGTGCAGATCTGAAGAAAAGTACGCAGAGCATAAGAACGACCAGTGCGGATCTGCGCAGTTCAGACTCAGAAGAGCTGCGGATATACACAGGCCCCTGTTGGTGAAGTTGCGGTCTTATCTTGAAACATTTGTTGACTGTATTTTAGCTATTGCTGCAGAATTCTGGGTTTAGATGTCTGGTATTACCTTTCCGTTTACAGCATTCTAAAGAATTGGGTGATTCATTGGTTCATTGTATAAGGAGATTGGGTGATTTACATATACTTGATGATTATTTGATGTTCATGGATCTAATCTGAAAATTTATGAAACGTGGTCCTTAAAGAAGTAAAAGAGCTAAGGGGGTTGTAGCTCCCTTCCAGGAGAGACTGGAAAACTAGAGAGAGTTGTAGCTCTCTGCAGGTTGTAGCCTGCGTACTGGTAAAGGACTGCACCAGTACAAAATCATTGTAAAAGAAGTTTCTAATTGAAAGAAGATAGAGAACATATTGCAGCAGATTAAATTAAGGAAGGCATATTGAAAAGAATTGATAATACTTGATTACCCCCCCCCCCCCCCTCAGTATTATTTCCAACAATACAGGCCTTCTATCCCTGATAACCTCAAACATTGGCAAATATTTGAAGACGATGAATAGCTAAATCATTTTTACAGGTAATAGATGATTTTTCATTTCTACAAATTGATGATGATAGAGCTGAAATAAGTGAAAACGCAGAAGAAAATGACACTTTAGATTTTAAAGCCCAAATGCTAATCACGACATTATTCAATTGCTAAATAATTTTATTTCAAAGGGACTCATTCCTTTAGAAAAATTATTCGATCAGAACGATGTTTTCCAAAACCCGCAGTCTATTTCTTCAGAAGATGACGTTGAAGAGATTAACATTGGAACTGTTGAAGATGTTAAAAACATCAAATTGTGCGCATCTCTAGACCCAGAAATCAAAGCGTAATATTTTAAGTTGCTGAAAAATTATAAAGACGTCTTTGCCTGGACTTACGCTGATTTGAAAACCTATGACACATCTTTAATACAACACAAGATTCCTTTGAAGCCTGAAGCAAAACCGTATCAGCAAAAGCTTAGAAGGATAAATCCAACTCTCCTACCCACTATGGAAATAGAAATTAAGAAAATGTTAGATGCGCAGATCATCCTTCCTCTTAGATATTCTAATTGGATTGCAAATCTAGTTCCTGTTAGAAAGAAAAATGGAGAAATAAGACTCTGCATGGATTTTAGAAATCTGAATAAGGCATCATTAAAAGATAATTATCCTTTGCCCAAAATGGACCTGTTACTGCAAATGGTTTCAAGATCACAAAGACTGTCTATGCTTGATGGTTTTTCAGGCTATAATTAGGTAAATGTCGATACAACAGACAGAGAGAAGACAACCTTTACAACACCCTGGGGTATATTCATGTACGCAAGGATGCCATTTGGCTTAACAAATGTTGGAGCAACGTTTCAGAGAGTAATGGACATTACTTTCATGGGTCAGGTAAATAAATTTGTGGTTGTTTATCTTGATGACATAACTACTTTTTCTAAATCTAATCAGAAACATTTAAATCACTTGATGAAAGTTTTTGACAAGTGTAGAAAATTTGGAATATCACTGAATCCAAAGAAGTCTTTGTTTGTTGTTAAAGAAGGAAAATTGTTGGGCCATATAATTTCAAAGGAGGGCGTAGTAATTGATCCCAAAAGAGTATCTGCCATAGAAACATTGACCTTGCCTAGAAACAGAAAGGAGATTCAAGCTTTCATGGGCAAGATAAATTTTCTAAGGAGATTCATTCCCAATTATGTAGAGATAGTCAAGGATATAACAGACATGCTCCAAAAGGATCATGAAGTCAAATGGACTCCCTCTTATAGGCATGCATTTGAACAAATAAAAAGAGTCATCTCTGAAGCTCCCACCTTACCCAGCCCTGATTATACCAAGCCATTTAGTATTTTCTCTTTTGCCTCTGAAACAACCCTTGTTGTTGTTTTATTGTAGAAAAACGAAGATTCCCATGACCAACCCATAGCCTTTTTCAGTAAGGTTATGAGAGATGTTGAGTTGAAGTATGACATAATTGAGAAGCAAGCCTATGCCCTCATCCAAGCTCTAAAATCATTCAAAATGTATGTCTTACACTCACCTATTATTGCTTATGTCCCAAATAGTGTTGTCAAACTTGTCTTCACTCAGCCAGACACCAATGGGAAAAGAGGTAGATGGATCACTCAAATTCTGGAATTTGATCTAACTATCAAGACTACCAAGCTAGTAAAAGGTCAAGGATTAACTAAGCTTCTAGCTGAATCTAACTACAAAATACTTGGAATAAATTATCTTTTAGAAATACAAGGGAAGATTCCACATTAACCTTTTGTCCTTCGAGAAAGGGAGAATCCACAAGAACCTACCCTTCATCCTACAGGGGAGAATCCACAAGAACCTCCACCTTCAGAGCAAATCAGTCCTATACACATTGATGAGAAATATTTGTTGTCAAACTGGTATCATGATATTGTTAATTTCTTGATCAATTTTGAGTGTCCAACATCATTCTCCAAAACCCAATGTAAAACTCTCAAGTTGAAATAATTCAAGTACTGCATTATTAATGCAAATTTATACTGGAAAGATCCACTTAACATTTTGTTATTATGTTTAACAAAATCAGAAACTGAAGGCATCATTGATCAGTTTCATGCAAGATTTTCTGGGGGATGCCGTGCTTGGAGAGCTACAACATACAAGATTCTGAGGGGAGGATTTTATTGGCCCACATTGTTTTTACAAGTAGGGGAAAAGGTAAGAGGTTGTGTTCCTTACCAAATGTTTGCTGGAAAATAGAAATTAGCAGCTCTTCCACTTGTTCCATCAATAGTTTCAACTCCTTTTTCTCAATGGGGATTAGATTTTATTGGAGAAATTCACCCCACTTCAAGTAATTAGCATAGATAGATCCTCACTGCAACAGATTACTTTACTAAATGGGTGGAAGCAATTCTAGTTAGAAATGCTACTGATGCAGTAGTAATTAAGTTTATTGAGGAAAACATCTTAGCTAGATTTGGTTCCCCAACTCAAATTGTAATTGATAATGCATCATCTTTTTCTAGTGTTAAAATGATTGACTTTTTCCAGAAATATCAGATTTTGCTACATCATTCAACTCCATATTACCCTCAGGGTAATGGCCTTGCAAAATCATCAAACAAAAGCTTGGTAAAGGTAATCAAAAAGACACTAGTTGATCACAAGAAGAGCTAGGATTCACATTTGATTATGCAGTATGGGAAAACAGAATTACTCTAAAGAGGACCACTGGAAAATCGCCATTTCAGCCAGTCTATGGTAAAGATGCAATCTTCCCTACCAATTTGGCTTTTCCTGTTTTAAAATTTCTGCAAGAAGCAACAGATGAACCTGATGATTTTTCAAGAAGAATCAATCACATTATTGAACTTAAGGAAAACAGAGATGAAGTTCAATACAAATTGCAGAAATATCAGAATAAGATGAAGGTCTTGTTTGATAGAAGAGCCAGGGAAAGGGACTTTAAGGAAGGTGATCTAGTTCTAGGATTGGATGCCAGGAGAGAAGAGAAAGGAAAGCATGGCAAATTTGACAGCCTGTGATTTAGACCTTTAGCAATTGCTGAAGTGAAGGGTAACAACACTTTTGTGCTGCAAAATCTTGAGGGGCTATATTCCACTTATAGAGTAAATGGAAGGTTTCTCAAACACTACATTCAGTACTAAGGAGTTGAAATAGTTCCATTGTAAATACTTCTGTTTTCTTTTAACTTTCCAAGATGTCAGTGTGATTTTTTACAGCAAAGACTCTATAGCTCGAGGAGAAGGCACATGGTTCTGCGAGTTCTCTGTATTCTACAGGAGAAAGCAGTCCCCAGATGGAGCCAATGTTGTAGCATTTTTTAGTTTTCATTAGATAGAATATTTCAAAAAATGTTAAGTTAGGATACAGACATAATAGTGAATAAAATATTAGTTTAAAAAATATTTTTTTTTATGATAATGTCCATATCAAAGAAAATGTTAGGGTAGTTGCTCTAAAAAAATCAAGGCACAAAGAAAATGTTAGGTTAGAAAGAAAGAAAACAAATAAACTTTGAAAGTGAGCAAGTCCAAATGCCACTACTTTTTCTACAAAATAGTAGTTGTGTGTAGCTTGTTTTAAATGCCACAACCCATGACAGTCAAACTATTTAATCTTGACTACTTCATACCTTAAATTTGATGTTATAGTTAGAGAATAAATATCTATCCAAACTATTTAATCTTGGTAGATCAGTAGTTAGGTAGAGAATAATAAGGTGCTCATCAGTTTAATCTAAGCCCTTGGAAGTTATAAGGATAGATTTTGATTGTTTATTTTTGTTAAATAAGAAGAAAGGATAAGGGTTTTCTAACTTAAATGCACCCGTTAAGTGAAGAAAAAATGATAGGGTAAGCAAAGGGTAAGTAGAGAAAGGTTGCATAAGTTTCATGATTGATTGGATAAAATGTACATTTATCATGTTTCTATGTCCACAAGGTAGTTACACGAAGCAAATGGAGGTCTACAAAAGATCAATTACTTAACTTCTCTCATCATTCATCCATATATTTACTAATTTCCCCTTCCTTCCTTCATACAGCTCATTTTCATTCATTTTCCATTAAAAATCCCTTTTCCTATGGTAAAAAACCTTTTTACCTAGGAAAAGTAAAAACCCTATGTAAAAATCCCTTTTTACCATATAAAATCCCTTTTTTCCTCAAAAACCCACAAAAGGTGTTTTACCCTAAGTATTATGCATATATGAAAAGTCAAATGATTCATTGAAAAACATAATGCTTAGTGTTATTCCTCTTTTCCACTTATATTTCATATATTTTCCCTTTTCCAATATATTCCACATTAACATTAACATATGTAATTAAACCCTTAATATTTTCCCTTTCCCGTATATAATAGCTCCATTTATTTAAAATACCCTGAAAATCCTTAAGTTTCATTAGAAAGTGCATTATACACAAATATCGTATCGATGGATCGAGGGCCTTTTAAAATATGCATATATAATAGTTTTGCAATAAAACTATGTATTATATGAAATATCGCATCGGCAGGTTGAAAGTACTTTATATAAATAACCCTCCCCGCATTACAAATACTGATTGCGATATGCGATGGTAAGCCCAGACCCAACCAGTTTTATGTTATATTTCATAACATATTGCATCTGCCTCATCGCAACCTCTCGCTATACCATAAACCTTTGCCCATTGCGATCTCTGATTGCAATGGGATATGGACTCGACTCTAATATATACCATATTCCATACCACTTCGCGTCCGCCCCTCCATTGCAGTCCCGCTAAAGCAATAAACCTCCTCCTCTTGGGAATCCCGACTACGATAAGGATACAGACCCAACCCATATATATATTGCAAGCTATCTCCACATCGCATCCGCCCATTATTATATGCCTTTGCGAAGTGCTTATCCCCATCCATTCCGACTGCAATATCCAATTTGAAACTGGACCTGATATCATTTATCCGCCCGATTCCATTAAAATTCAAGTCCGCCATATGCGATTTTTCAAAGATTTTCTATGTAAAATCAATTTTCAGTTTAAACACGGAAATCACCCAAAAGCATCATTTTTAACGCTAATCATGTTTTAACCATGATTTAAGCCATTCCTGCCTTTATTAATCCCTCCATACTCTTTCCGCCACTGTTCATTTTTTGCCCAATGGTTAAAAAGAAGACTGTTTCTCTCCATTTAAACAAAAAAATACCATTTCCTCTATTTTCTCTGTTTAAACACAGTGCAACCCAATAATGCCTCTGCGGCCCATTTAAGCCATCATTTAGCCTCCAATACACCCCAGACTCCTCCGATAACCTTTGAAAGCTCAACTGAGCCATTGAAAACCCCCTTTGTCACCACGTTTTTCTTGATGAGTTCTATATTTTGCAGGTAATAAACGTTGTTTCAGGTTTATAAATAGCAAGCTTGCATAACTATTTGAAGAAACAAATGAGTGATTTACTGTGAAAAACACAATAAAAGTTGGAATGCACAGTAAAGATAGAAAGGAGCGCATTCAAAATCTACTCAGCCACGTCAAAAAGGATATACAGAGTTTAAAGCAGCATCAGATAAAAGGTTAAAATGAAGCAAATCTGCCAGCATAAAGGATTCAAACAATATATCAGCATAAGGGGCAAAATATCAAATAGGAAGTCAGCACAACTTGAATAAAAGGGGACAACAAGAAGCAGTTCAATAGTTGTCCCTATCTTCTTGCCAAGAAGATCTTCTTCATTCCTAGAATAAATCTTAAATAGTTTTAAGATATTGTAGTTTTATTATTGTATAAATAAACTCTTTTTTAGAGTTGTAAATGGTTCAGAGTTGAAGATTCATAGCTCATTGCTTGTAAAGTTTTTGACTAATAATGCTACTTTGAACCTGGAAGTCACCTTTGAAGGAAGCTTTTGTAGACTCTTGATGTACTAAATCTTTCTGGAACCTTAATACAAAGCAAAGGATTCTGAATATGGTCTTTCACAGGTTGTTTTATCCTGTAAGTTTTTCCAATTTTTCAATCATTATGTCTTTCTTCATATACTTATGACTTGCGGAGATATCTAGGTAGGAACAATTAGAGTTTCAGTGGATTCCTATAAGCTCCTAAAGTGATCATCTATTAAGAGACTGGATTAATGCATTGTTTGTGTAGCTAATCCCCTCTAATCAATAAATCATCATCATCTTGTGTAAGCATTAAGTATACTGCCTTGAACCTCTGGAACGTAGTTTTGGAGGTTTTCCAACTTGTGATTGTTCTATTTTACAGTGTGGAAACTATAATAATCATATTTTTTGTTGTCTTCTACTTACCACTATTTTGATCTATATCATTGTGTAATGCTTTATAGCAGCCCCTTGTTGAAGTATTAATATACCCCAAAGGATTTATTACTTCAATTCTGCATTTGTCTTCATTCATTGGTCTTCCATAAATTTAAACCAAAAACCTCCCAAAACAATTATTTTAGATACTTTGGCATTGGTAGCCTGACCAACTACTATCTCAGAGGTACAATAGTAGTGATGTGAAGTGTCATATATACAAGCATATCATTGTATTATACACATTGTATACTTTACTATGTCTTTAATTATTAGAAGTGCTTCTCTAATATCAAGTGATTCTTATTTGAGAATATTGCTTTTTAATTAAGATTTATTTTTCGTATATAACTTACATGTTTAAGTTCTCAAAGGATACATTGAGAAAGACAACAAATATTGAAGCCATTTTAATGATATACTCATTATGAATTCAACATATCACATGTAATAATTGAACTTCAACGAAAAGGATAACAACATTTTTTTCCGGCCATGTAAGTTACATCTAATTAACATTTTATTTTTTAAAATGATTTATTATTTATATTCATTTAAAAAATTATAAATTTAATTTACTTCTTAATACTCCTACTACTCATATGTAAATGTGAAATTTTTGTTTGAACTAAAAGTATAATGATGGATTTTAAAAGCAAATTTAATGAAGCCCTTCGCCTAATAAAATGGCTAGCACTACATATACATAAAGCCATAATAAAAGGTACAAATCGTCCCAAGGGACACATTTTTATGTTGACCATGTCAACACTCTATTGTGAATCATAGTAATTTTTAGGATCTAAATTATTTTTATAATGACACTGTTGTGAATTTAATTGAAAAATTGATTATTGTATGTTATTAATATTAATTTAAATAAATTATGTAACAAATTTATGTAAATAATATTATTATTTTGAAATTAGATATTATTTTGTCTTGATGGGGTGAACGAAAAATGTGAAAAGGGCTTAGGGGAGGGTGTTGGTCATTCCATTAACGCCCCAAATCTTTAAAGCGAGGTGGCATGGCACACCTCTGCCATGCAATCAAATGTGTGACATTTGATGGAGGTTCTGGAGGGGTGTGAGGGTTTGAGCATTGCATGGAGGCATGGTCCTCGGCTCTACGCACATGAAACTATGATATTTTTGAGGCTTTCTTGTTCCTAGTTGGTTTCAGAAGACTACCTCTGGTGGATAACATAGTGTACCTCTCGTGGTTCGAGCGTAACCCTTCTCTAAGTCATTACTAGGACATGACAGGTGGGAGCTCATTGCATTATAGGTGGGACCCTATGCACTACTTAAACAAGCAAGTTCAATGTCGAGAAGTTGATCCATGGGCCTGCTTCTCCTTATAGCTACCCATTATGCTATGTTAATGTGGAAGAGTCAAGCTAGGGGTTGAAGAAACATGCCAATTTGGTAGGCACAACCCAGAGGATCCTGGCTAAGGAGTGAATGTCGACCCCAATCGAGCCAATCTTATAAGCATTCATGGGATAGACATCAGTTAGAACAATCTAGTTAGGAAGCTTGCTCATATCACTAGGCTCATGGATTAGCTAAGCAGGGATTGTCATGATGATATGAATGATTTAATTTCTTTCATGAACGACCTTCACAAAATCAATGACATATGTTAGATAGGTTGGCTAGTTTGCAATGGAACCAGTGGCACATTTAAGACAAATTTCATCGGCTTGAAGGTAGAATGAGATACATGGAGAAACATGTGCATTGTGACTTTGGGCCTCCAACATCACCAGACTCTAGATTGGAGAATCCTGCTCCAGTAAATTCCACTAATTCATATGGTCTTGGGATGTATTTTGATTCTACAAGTCTTATAGTTGTATGTTCCATCCCATTTATGATTTGCCAAGCTTTTACGACAATCTATAATACTTTTTGGGAATTATCTTCTAGCCAATAAATTTGGTAAGAGTGAAGCCACTAAACTTTTGACAATAAATTTTTAGCAAAGAACCAATATAGATATAAAACTTTAACCTAAATAAAAAGCTTAAATATATATATATATTTTAAGCAAATTATATAAAAAAATTCAAAACTAATATTTTGATAAACATTCTACTTTGTCGTTTTATCATAATACTACAAATAACTTGAAATGAGATGATTTCGTTCATCCATATAATCCTTACAAGCCTTGTGTATTCATTAAAAAAAGTGTTGAATATTTTTCAATAATATATGGTTTATTTTGCATTAAATTCACAGACGCAACATGTAGCCATGGAATTACATCTTCAGTACGCTTGTCTCGCAATTTCAAATCAAATTTTAACGAAAAGTTATGAGGAGTATCTTTTTGAGATTTTTCAAAGGGGAAAACGCGTTTTGTTTAAAGCTATGTTGACTTAATACGTACGCGATAACATGAAAAACGACACGTGAGAGGATGTTACTTTTTGATTTTCCAGCGTTAACTTAACCCACATTGCTATCGGACACGTCACCGCCTTTTAGTACAAGAAAAAACAACAAATTCTATGCCATAAAATCGGGATTTTCGTGCAAACGTACCGCAATCAAAATTCTGGAACAGTGACTTTTATAGAAAAGCACACACGTTACTCACCATTTATACATCACCTGTTCTTGAATAGAAAAACATATTATTTGAATTAAAATAATGTAAAGAGATATTTTTAAGGCCCCATTTTATCCACCGTCGTAAAATTATTAAAATTATTGAAAGGAATTTTTGTAAATTTAGGTTATAGTGGTTAAAAGGAGTAGTCTAACAAGGCAGAGGAATTGCCTGGTTTCCGTCACTGCTTGGAAAAACGTCCGACTCTAGCCATCAGTAATTCCTCTGCCCTCCGCCACCCTCCGCCAGCGCTGCCACCATCTGATCTGAAAATCACTTGCGAGTGACCTCAGTTAATTAATTAATGAAGGTATTACAGACTCATGTGTTGGTGTGTGTCTATGTTATCTTAGGCAACGAATCGATAAGATTGCAAAATACACATACACTGGGAAACAGTAAGAGAAAACACAACAATTTAATAAGGAGTTCACCCAATCCTCCTGGGCTACATCTCCGGTCCAGCTTTCAATGGTGGCATTCTTTATTGTGTCTTTAAGCAAAGTTTTTACAATGAGGAGCTCAATTTGAGTGTCTTGACAGATGATGCTTAGTAGGGTGGTACTTGGATTCCCCAAGCCACTAGAGTGCACAGACTCCCCCTTACTAAGTCTCGACCTCAACTGGTCTTAATGAGATGAGTCCAACTTGGTACTCATTTCTCGACAGATATCCTCTCAAGGATTGCTTGAACCTCTCAAGCCTGGTTCTATCTGCTCAATGCTGCCTTAGCTTTGCAGATCAGTTCGGTTCTCTGTTCTCTACTGTTTGCTTCGCTCTTTATTCCATCTTTGTGTCTCACAGTCTCCTTCTTCTCTATTTTTGTTTTCTGTCTATTCATGGCTTAAAGCCAATCCATCCCTTGGTTGTTCGCTTCCTCTTCCATCTCTTCGGATCCCCTGCTATTGTCCGCTTGGAATTCCCTGCCTCTGCGTCATCGCTACTGTGTAACGTTTCACCAAAAGGTGGCCACTTGTCCTCTCATGAACTAAGCGCCAGCTCTTCCTCGACAGTTCGTTATTTCGGTTACTTTGTGAAATGATTCATCCGCTAGCTGAGCGGTCAAATCAGACTTCAAACCTTTATGCGTCGTAGCTTATTTCTCCCTTCAAATATGGTCTTCCATTGGGTGTAATCTCCGCCATTAGATCTGGGACCCCTAGATCCTACAGTTATCGCTCTTATCACGCGGTTGACCTGCTCGAATGTTAGCCCGCAATGAGAGTGGCTTTCTCTCTCATCCGTTGGACACGCATCATCCAACGTATGGAATCGCTCATTCTCCTGACAAACTCGCTTATCGCCCGAAATGCCTTCGATATACTGCCAGTTTTGGAGCGCAGGACCCACCTGTCGTTTCAACGCTTTTCCCACGGTCTTCCGGTTTTCTTGTGACCAAGCGCTCAGGGCTTTTTCCATTTTGAGGGGTTTTTCTCTTTGTGCTAATCGCGCATCATAAACAACCTATGTTTTCTGATCTAGATTTCCCAATTGCTAATTTGCGCCACTACGCAATCTCTATGGGCCAACGGTCAGCGCGCTTTGACCAAGGTCCTCGTTGTTCCGTGCTGGCTACAAACTGCCACTGTCCAGAGGTCCTTCCTGATAGTTCTTTGTTCACAAGTTTTTTAAGTCTATCATGATTCGAAACAATCACAAAACTCTGATAATTTTCAAGGATCCAATTCGGATCACTCTCCTCCACCATTCCGCATTAATTGGTGATGGAATCTCATCTGACATATTTTCGGGATTCCGTCGGATTCTTGCTGCTCCGCGTTACTCCATTCTCCTTTCCTTTCGAATTTGGTCCAATTCTCGCGCTCTGCAGCTCTCCTCACCAATTCGACTCGGCACAGAAACACCATCCCTGCGCTCTGCAGCTCACCTCCATTGACTCATTACCAAGCGACAGACAGGGAGGAATTCACGCCCTCTGCAGCTCACCTCCATTAACTCATTACCAAGCGACAGACAGGCAGGAATTCACGCCCTCTGCAGCTCCCCTCACCAATTCGACTCAGCGTAGAAACTCCATCCCCGCGCTCTATAGCTCACCAAAAATCCATCCCACACTCTGCAGCTCACCTCCATTGACTCATCACTAGGCGAAAAACAGAGGCAGGTTCATTCATCTTGTTCATTTTTTCTACCCTTTTTCGTTGTGTGCATGTATGATCGAGGAACAAGGTCTTACAATTTTAGACTATTCCATTGATTGGCTTGGTGGGTCTGTCATCCTTCACTACATTATTGCCCACTGTTGTTGCATTATGATCACCATTAGCACCAAGTCCTTCCAAAAGGAACTCATTCGATTTTATGGCAGCTTCAATCCTCAATTTTAAGTCTTGCAAGGCCTTCTTCTCTGATTCCTTCAGATCTGATATGAAGTAACTATCCTCCTTGAATGATGACATTGTGGACTCAAACCAGTTGCTTCTTTTAACAGATGAATCCCCCTTCTTCTCCACAGATCTCTTCTTCCCATCTGCCCCATGACCATTTTCCCCCTCTTCTTCTCCATTGAAGAACGTCACAACCTCCTCATTTTAGGCATCCATTTGCATTTCCCCAAGTTTGATCAGAATGCAAAATCTAATGGACTCAATCCAAGCCTCCTAAACACACTACCTTCACTACCTTCTAAGTCTGCTCGATGGCAGACACACCTTGACTTGTTACAGTAGTAGACACCAGGTTTCCAATACTTATCACACCCCTAGCAAAAATATTAATAAATATCTGTCTAGGTATCTGTTTGTACATCAAATTTGCTCAACCCAACCTCACAATTGATGAAGAGAAAGAAACAAAAAAACCATAGAGCGTGATGGTAACTAAAGGTCATCCATCTGTACAGTGTAAAATGGTAAAAATAAAATTTAATTCAATGCATGGAATGAAATTTCAAAATCCAACTTTTTCGAACTCCAAGTTAAAAAGCAGGTTTTGGGAAAATTCCCTGGAAGCCTCAAAAACTAAATTTTAGGGATATCCATGGAAACCTTCAATTTTTGAATTCAAAGATTCTTAATGTGAAGCAAAGGCTATCAAGTCCTTTTATAATTTATTATTACACTCTTATTGGTTTGAGAAGAGGTTGCACAAGGGCGGATGTCAAACGTGCACATCTTTTACTTTTCCTAAGGCATAGGCCTAATAAAGCTTCTCATTTTGTTGATCGTTGCGAGTTGTGGATGAAACAGATATTGATGTTGTTAAAGATTACGCTCGTCTCTCGGCCTTGATGCTGTATAGATTGTTACAGAAGGCCTACACATATATAATGACTTCTATCACGGAAGAAGAAGCCAAGAAGCAAAAGTAGCTAAGAGTCAGTGAATTAAAATGTGAAGAGCCTGATAAGCAGGGTGCTAGAGACCCTGAGCAGTGTCTTCAAGTTAGAAGTGAACCTTCTATTGATGTAAAAGTTGATATCAAGAAATCAGATTGCTGGATAGAGTGTGAAGCAAGTAACATTTGGGCCAAATTTTCGGGTTCCAACAAAAACGTTGTTAATGGTGAGCTTCAACGGATTTTATTGGCAACAAGTTCGGTGACTGATCGGACATTAATGAATACTACTTCTGGGGCAGCTGGGGTAGCTGATGTTCCTACGATCAATGATACATCTGAGTTTAGCATATACAATTCTGTTAAAGAGGATTCAAGCCTGCAGTAGTTGGCAGATACTTATGTATTTCAAGCAGTCTTGTGTAGAGATTTAGTGGTTGTCAGGACAATGTTATCACATGGATTCCCTTCGGAAAGTTGGATGAATACACATCAAGGACATGCCATAAGGCCCCTTCCAGTCACTTATGAAGCACTTAGTTGTTAAGCTAGTGTGATAAGTCAATATCATATATTATATGGTTGGTTCCGATCCATTTAGAAGTTCTTCAGATGACATGCAGACCACTTACTAAAGGGGATGCCAAAGACCTAGGAGTGTAATTGAAAAACCTTTATCCTACACAACAGTGTTTTCAACAACAATAATCATCTAGCTTTTCATTTTAGGGAGACAACAGCCTTCACCTGATCTGTAAGGAGTAGACATGGACCAGCAAGCAGTAGACATGGACCAGCAATCAAGGACAATGGTGATGATTGTGATCAAATCAGAAAAAATTGCTCTACCAAGGTATTTTGTAGTAGGAAAACCACCTTGAGCAACCAAACTCTGCAGCAAGTTGGTTGGAAGTGTTGAGGGCATTTGGTGGCTTCAATGGACAATTTCTCTGAGATTTTGTAGCACTGGCTTATAAAGATCAAACTTGTCATTGAATGTTTATAGTGGTCAATCTTCTCAGTTGATTGGATGGATTCTCCCATTTCTATAACATTCCAAAGCAATTTCATTGATATCGCATCTTTTGGTGGAAGACTCTGCTTTTTCTTTGTAAATACAATCTTTAATGTCAAAATTGGAACAAATGTTATGCTTCGGCCTCAGTCTTTAATGGCACTCAAATGGATGAGCCTCAAAATATAGAGGCCCAGTAGAACCCTGGCGTGATTTTGATTGAGTAAGCACCCTTCAGACACCTTAGCCTAAGGAAGTCCATTTCTTGCAGTGCAACCCATCTGGACATGTTTCTTAAAGCACTTCCAAAAGGGAAAAAGACAAAGGAAAGAACAATAAATCGCTGAATATGTCCATGTACTCATTATGCATAAAATTTGTGGGAATACTATTGTGTTTTCACAGTACGAGAAACTAATAATTGAATGTCCATACTCAAATATTTTGTGGGAAATTAATGTATTGTTTAATACAAAATATATAAACCAAATCTACCTAAAGATCCCTATTTAAACAATCATATAAAAGGAATATCTCTGTAAAATATATATTATAACTTTTAGCTTTTTTCAATATGGGCCGAAGATGTATGTGATTTGACACCATTTGAAACTAGCAACGATTAGTCAAGTAATAGATATCTAAAGGTTCGTAAGAAATTTCAATGTTTGGTGTGCCAAATCACTAAAACACCAAATCTATGACGAATGTTGAGGGCAGGGATGAGGCCGGACTGAATCAGTGTCACTAGTGCCCTTGGTGTTTGTGTTGGTATTGAAGATAGAGGAGGTAAGCAGGTACATGCCCATATTGTTAGAACTAGATTTGAATCTTGTATATTTGTGGGGAGTGCACTTCTTGACATGTATGCCAAGTGTGGAAGTATGGTGGAAGCAAACAAAGTGTTTGACAATATGCCAGAAAGGAATGTGGTGTCATGGACTACCATGATTTTGGGGTATGCCCAGAATGGTCATGGTGAGGAGTCCCTGAGGTACAAAGATTAATTAAATGGCGAGGTCATGTTTGTGGGAATAGGTTTCAAAACACATTGTAAACAAACTGGATTGTCAAGTCTGAAATACCTGCTGGAAATAAAAACACTAAATAATATTGAACGTTAACATCAAAACCTAAACAATACACTTGGCATCCATCTACAGAAATATACCCAGTATGGAATGTGCCATCATCTCTAACATTTTCAACCTTTTCTTGCCTCTAAAATAGAAGTCAAGGACACCATTGTCCAACATATTTTGAGATCTTTCTTGATTAGATTTGAATGCAAAATGATATTGTTGTGGATCAACAGAGAAAAAAGAAAGGCATTTTTTTAAAGATTTGCACATGTTTCATGTATATATGGCAACACACTAGTGGAATGAATATGAATTTAATAAGATGAAATTATTTTGTTCTAAATGAAGAGAGTGAAAGCTTGAGTTGATGATTTTGTACTTTATAGAAACAACAAGAAAAGGTAATGGAAAAGAATATGTATAGAGTTGGAAATAGCCTTCTATTTTCTTTCAAAGCCGCCTATTTTATCCTTGCTTTGGGGGGATTTTGTCATTAAAGAAAATTCTACATTGGACTGTAACATAAGGGCAAGAAACCTACCCTTTTATTTGTTTACTTTCAGCAACATCAATTGGCAACTATGATGAGAGATTGTGTCAACCAATAAAAGCTCAAAGGCAACTAGAGGAGAGGGATAAACAGCAAAAAAGAATAGCTATCTACAAAGCATGCACAATTTTGTGCCTTTCCTCACTTGAACAAGCAAGGGGTTTCTTCTAGATATGCTTATTTGGAGCAGGGGTAAAAAAGCTAGACAAATTCATTTTCTAGACTTTGGTAGGAGCAGACAGCTCCTCACTTTTCCATTCTCTAGTTCTCAAATCACTACCACCACGCAAGCAAAGGTACTCATGGTAACCTATTGCTAGGATATATTATGGTGCAACCAATTTATATACTTTTTTAAGTCTCTCCCATTTTTCTCGAACATTAATTTCAAGTTTAGTTAGAATGTTGCAAAGAAAGAATTGTAAATCAGAGAAACTACTCAAATAATCAAAAAGTGTCGTGAGGCTATTTTAAATTGCACTATATACCCCGTAACATCATCAAACAACATATATCGCACTAATTTATCTTTATGAGCAAGCAATAACTTTTTAAGACTAGTGCACTTAAGAAATCTTACTGTTTTGAAAATTATTCTTGCAAGCTCTGGAATTGAATTTCTAGCTCCACCTTATAACTACTAGTAGGGAATATGACATTGTAACAGTCATAGGGATACTTATATCTAATAATATCAAAAGCATTCAATTTGGTTCTGATACTCCAACAAAATTTGTCAGTTGGTCTTACATTGAATTTGTGAAAAAAATTATCTGCTTTTTTGAATTATATATGATTGAAAAACATGTTGAGTATTAGGAAATAGATAATTGTCTACTTGCATAACATGAATTTATTGTTATCTTATTTTTCAGGTTTTTGAAGTGTAAAAAATGGTGAAAAAGTGGCATTTATGCATTGAAGTGTCCTGCTTTCCAAATCCAGGTCGAGCAGTTGTTAAATTCGTCCTTTACAATATGGCAACAAATCATTTATTTCATGGAAAGAGAGAAGTGCCTGGAATGACGACAAACAATGAGGCATAATACATTTCCCTTGTTGAAGGGCTAAAAGAGGCAAAACAACATGATGTCAATGATATTGAAGTCTTCACCAACTCGGAGTTGATATGTAATCAGATGAAAGACATCTATCGGGTTTGGAAGGAGAATTTAAAACCTCTTCATAAGGAAGCAATAAATTGGAGTTGGCAATTTCAACATTTTACCATCAATCGCTCTGCAGATATTGAAAAGATGTCCACTAATATAATGTCCAGAGCATTTTTAAGCACATATGTAGATGTCAAATATGACATATGATCACCATCCACTGCAAAAAAAATCATTGATCACCATTAATATAGATCCCCATTGTGTGAATGGGTTGTTGTTATCATTTTTCTTAGGTTTATCATAGCATGGTTCTTTAACTAAAGAAGAATCTGTTAATGTTTTATTTTTCCCCAACATGCAACAATTACGGTTTTTTGTATGGGAGACAAATTTATGGACAGATGTAATATATTCCATGTACATGGTCAAATGTATTTTGAGAAAAGTAATTGGTTCATGGTTTTGTGATTATCATTAATACATTACGGTGTTGCCTGATCCTTCCAAACACCTTCTCAGATCTTTGTTTCTAGAGAGGATATTGATATGCTATGTGATTTGTTCGTTGGTTGTTGATCAGTGATGAAAGGTTTGTTTACTATGTTTATAAGGCATTTATTCTTAATAACACTATTATTTCTCAATCATCCAGTCACTCTTCTCGTCTCCACCTTGGATTTCATCCCAAAAGTTTTCCTAGATCACAACTCTATTTTGGCTTGACTTCTCTGTATTTCAAATCTTGTGCTTGTGGATTTATCATGACAGTAAGGACCTAGTCTTTTTAAATCAAAGCAAATCTTGCTCATGCTCAGTGTGTCATAAGTTAGGAAATGTCAATATTTCTCCAAGAAATCACATCCATCATGATGGTCTACTATGCTAAATCTCCCACGTGACCCCTCCTCTCTCTCCAAATCTTGCACTAGTTTTTCCTCTACAAAGGGATTCTTAGATAAAAACTAGAATATATGTGAAAGGGTGACCATAGTATCATGCCCTGCTTTAACAAAGTGCCCATGTATGTTTCAAATGTAGGAAAAGAAAAAGTTAATTGTTTCCAAGGTAACCAAATATATGTAGCTAAATCTGAAATTTGATAAGAGGAACTCATTAATGTAAGCTTCTATGGAAATTGAATCATGAAGAATGATCATTTTCTAATGCACCCAAAACTATACTTGGATAGCCTGCTCCATGAACAACATGGCAATGAGCATCCCAAAAAGTTCTCCAGCTACCCTGGTAAACCTGTTGATAATTGAGCATGCACCTAGAATGGCCAACAAAACCAACAAGAATGCAGTCCAAACATATACCCTGTGTATAATGACCAAAGTACTTGTAGCTATTTAAAGTACTGCACGTATCAAACATTCTACAATTGAAATTTCGAATAAATTTGAAACTTGATACAAGGTGATCAAATTTGAAGTGCATGACTCTAGACTCTAAACACAAACTGATTCATTTGAAATATTCAGATAAATGATATCTACTTTATTAAAACATTTATTCATACCCAACTACATCAAAAGAAGCACAGGTGACACATGATCCCTCAAGAAATAAGTACATTATGTTGGACATCAATTGCAAGTTTTGCAATGCACTGAGCCAAGTAGTGTAACAGTAAATAGGCTAAATGCATGGAATCTATGTTGTTGTGATGGCACAATGATTTACCATCACAACAATGCTAACAACATCGTGCTTTCATGGTGATCCAACCTAGGTCATATTTCCCCCCTGCCTTCATTGGCAAGTTTGGTAACTCATAAAAATCTGCATATCCTAAATTTCTCACACAGTTGGCAAAATGATTTACCATCACAACCATGCAAAGAACATTGCTCCCTGCAGTTATCCAACCTAGGTCAGATTTTCTCACCTGCCTTCATTGGCAACCTATAAAGGAGGGAAGGTTCAACCAGCATATCCTGAATTTCTCTCACATTTGCCCAAAGAGTAAGACTATTTTTTGAAATGAATTATCTGGCTAAAAGAAAGTTTATTAATCAAGACACAAATTAGAGGTCTTGTTGTTTACTTACTTACATGTGCAGGTTATCAATGTTAAAAGAACAAGGAGTTAGAAAGATGGAAGAGATCAACTTAAGAAGCCCAGTTAGGAACTCATCACATTAGCAAAGTGAAATTACACTAATGTCCTACAAGCAAGACAAATGTATCTTCCTGTTGAAGGATTTGCTTGAGACACATGTATTTCGATAGATTAAATTGGTCAATGTTTTGAAATAAGAAGATTCAAACCCGCTTACAATCTAACAATCAATAGTTCTAGAATAACAATGGCCAAATTGACATATCCTAACATAGACCTATACTCAACACTATATATCATTTAACCCAAAACCAATGCAGCAATATTTGCAGTAAAAAACAAAAGTGTAATTATTTTGACTTTGTTAAATGAAATTATCTAATTTCTTAGTTGAAGGAGTCTCTCCTTCCCTAAATGTCTTGAACTGCACCACCAAAAGTTCAGAGGTCACCCAACCAACGATGAAGGAATATGGAAAAAGGAAAGAGAAACATAATACATAGCAAAGACTGAACCATTGATAACCATTTTAGTAGTGTGAATGTTTTGGCATTTTTGATGATATTGACACTTTCGAAAAACTGTAGTGTTCAAAAATATGGAATCTGATACTTTTGGCATTTTCTTCTTTCAAGGAAAATTTAAACATCCAGAAACAGTATTGGCCTTAATAACAGATCATAGTACTAACAATAGAAGGAAAAACAACACTGGTGGCTAGTAACAATGTTTGATTGCTCAAAAATCCTCAGTATATACAATCTGAAACTATCCTGAGATGTTGTGGATGCCAACTAAGGGCAAATCCAAGGCAGTATGAACCAATGAACGTTGTTCTTGGCATAAATAGTGTCTTCCAGATTAATTGCAATAGCTCCCGAAAAGCCTGCCTTTATAATGACAAAAAGCCTCTTTATAGCGGCAAGTCACACTTTTTTAAGTAACAGAACTGAATTGGTGAAAACTCCTCAGCAATACAATCAGAAACTATCCCAATGAGGTGTGGACACCAACTCAGGGTAAATCCAAGGCAGTATAAACGCTGGTCTTGGCCCAAATAGTCAATTCCAGACTACTTGCAATATCATTTTTCCCATAAAGCCTGCCATTATAATGCCTAAAAGGCTACTCATAACGAAAACTCCCAATTTTTAAAATTAGATTAGGAACACTAACTAACTAGCCCATTTTGTAAAATCCCACTTTTCTCTATACTGATTGACATAATTAAGCAAATTAGACTTGTTAGATTTCATAACTACCTTTTTCATTGATTCCCATCATTAGAATGATATTTTTGTCTTTTGAGTAATGAATACCAATAACTAATGTTGAAGTTGATCATCCTCAAGTATTGTAACAATCCCCCCAACTTGAATTGCTTTGGCTCAAAAGCAATGGTAGTGATGGGTGGTGTAGGACATCTCATCTTCTTGTGTTACCTCATCTGCTAGTAGAAATTTCCTCGAACTAGTGGTAGTCCATGGGGTAGTTCTTGGAAGACATCTGCAGATTTTCCCAAGCAATATGAGTTAAAAATATGAACTATATTTCTATTGTAGAATTCCTGTAGAAGCAGGTTTGATCGAGAACTTGCTGCTCAATAATTATATTATCATAAATAACAAATATCAAATACCAACCTGTATTCATTTCTTAAATAGGAACATGCCTTAGACAATCCAACCAATCATCATTAAAGAATTTGTGGCATATAGATAAGGTTGTTTTCTCATGAATAACTCATTCCTTCAAATCCAGTAGTGACTTTGTATCCAGAACGACGCAATAACTTGTCAACTCATATTATTGTAGACACTTGTTCAACATTTAATATTTTATTGTGATTTTGATAATATCTACTCCTATATTGAACAATAATTCTATGCTTTCCAAGGAGACTGTCCAAAGCATATTAACATTCACCCCATTCTTGCTTAAAATTGAAAAAGAAGCCATATAAGGTTGGTAGTCAGTGTACACCAATGCATGTGAAAAAGCATTAAATTTGGTCGATTTCTGAGTTGATTACTACATTTGTAGTTGCTGCTTATCCATGAAGACATGATTCTAGAAGAGCATCCTCATAGGCTGGTTGAGATACCCCTTGTTTACAAATGGTCTAACAGTTATGGTTAGCTTCTTGAGCAACAGGGGTTGTTCCAGAATCTCTAAAAAAAAATTGGTTGACATCTGAACTCATTGAAAGAATTAATATCTTAATCATTATGTTGGATAAGACAAGGGCAAACATGGACTCGAGGACTTGTTGACCATTTCAAGGATGTTCTGGGCAGATTTCATGGATATTCCAGGCATGTAGTTTTAGTTTTGAGTCTTGAAAATGGACATGAATAATTAAATACCAATATCATGTTCTCCATCAATTTATGTTTGTATTACGCTGAATCTAAATATGATGTACAAATTGCAGCTTAAAAGATGGATTTAGTATGATGGATTTGTATTTGGATCCTACAACTAGCATATTGTAAATGACCAGAAAATATGCCTATAAAAGGGTAAAAACATAGAATCGTTAGACTCTGCTTTTTTGAAGTGGCTAAGAGTTTTATATGTTTGGAAGTGATTAGATCATAGGATCCGTGTATTCGAGGATTCTACTTGTCTTTTGTGCACTGTGGGGATGGAAAAGTTTATAAATTCTGTTAGAACCAATGCCATTTCTGGGCCTAAGCCATGTCAAATTCATGACAATGCAGAGATGTCTATGATTTCCCTGGGACTCATTATTCTGGGGAAGATGGATTCATTTGGATTCAAAATGAATCCACCAAAAATGTCACATTTTTGGGTACTCCAGAATATTAAAAAATGATGAAAAAATCTCATTAAATATACTTTCTGTGGAATTCTAGAACCTGGAACTCTATTTCAAATAATTGAACCCCATCGATATTTTTAAATGTTGTCAAATTTTATAAATTTTGTTAAGGAAAATGAGCAACGACAAAAATTCTTGGAACATTTATAAAGTGTAACGTAACATGGGATTTTGTAGTTCCTAGAAAATTCCTAAGCCATTTCAACTATCAGGGGCAGGTAGGTATAGGAATATTGTCATTACTATATGCATCACATATGCCATTTGATCAAAAGTAGAAATATGGTGAAGGGATCATATTTCAAAGAATGAATCAGTGTTTTCATTGGCATGTTCGAAGAACATAGATGGAATAGAGTGGACACTTGCAAGGATCTTCCTTATTAGCTTAAATTGGTTAATTAATAATTTAAAGGGGCTACCATTGGAATGATAAGTACAGTGATTGCAACGAATCTGCTTTACTGATATAAAAAAGAAGATACCAAAATGGAGTGGAGCTGAACATCAAAATTTTGGAAATATAATAGATTGCTAGCAAGAAATTCACTGCAGTGGATTTCATTATATTCAATTTATTACAAAATGCTATAACTGTTTCCTCAAGACTGTGAAAACTGCCACAATATTGAATAATACTTCCTTGGTGCTTCTATTGAATAATACTTCCTTGGTGCTTCTAGAGCATCATTTCATGTAACGATGCTTATACAAAAGGTAAATTAATCTATCACAACTTTATCACTTGTTGTACAACTGGAAGTTGGAAAACCATGGACTAGATAAAATAAAAGCCTTCAACCATGACCATCACTTCCATGATGCGTTTTACAACAAAAAATATTTGTATAGATAAACATTGTGTGCTTGGATGAGAATTGCGTGGTTGGAAAAAGACCACACTGTGTGCGTGGTTGAGAATTTATGTCTTCCACATTGAGGCCCAATGCATTGATAATCCTAGTTGGAAGAAGAATTGTAGCACAACCTGCAAAAAAAATAAAAATTGTCCACGTTAAAATTTTGAAAATTAATCAACACCATCATTATCCTAGCAGACCATAAACATGCTAGTATTCCCACAAATTTTATGCATAATGAGTACATGGACATATTCAACGATTACATATTCTTTCCTTTGTATTTTTCCCTATTGGAAGTGCTTTAAGAAACATGTCCAGATGGGTTGCACTGCAAGAAATGGACTTCCTTAGGCTAAGGTGTCTAAAGGGTGCTTACTCAATCAAAATCACACCAGGCTTCTACTGGGCTTCTATATTTTGAGGCTCATCCATTTGAGTGCCATTAAAGATTGAGGCTGAAGCATAACATTTGTTCCAGTTTTGACATTAAAGATTTTATTTACAAAGAAAAATTAGACTCTTCCACCAAAAGATGCAATATCAATGAAATTGCTTTGGAATGTTATAGAAATGGGAGAATCCATCTAGTCAACTGAGAAGATTGACCACTATAAACATTCAATGACAAGTTTGATATTTATAAGCTAGTGCTACAAAATCTCAGAGAAATTATCCATTGAAGCCACTAAATGCCCTCAACACTTCCAACCAACTTGCTGCAGAGTTTGGTTGCTCAAGGTGGTTTTCTTGCTACAAAATACCTTGGTAGAGCAATTTTTTCTGATTTGATCACAATCACCACCATTGTCCTTGATTGTTGGTCCATGTCTACTGCTTACGGATCAGGTGAAGGTTGTTGTCTCCCCAAATGAAAAGCCAGATACTTATTGTTGTTGAAAAAATTCTTGTGTAGGATAAAGGTTTTTCAATCACACTCGTAGGTCTTTGGTATCCCCTTTAGTCAGGGGTCTGCATATCATCTGAAGAACTTATAAATGGATCGAAACTAGCCATATAGTATATGATATTGATTTATTGCATTACCTTAACAACTAAGTGCTTCATAAGTGACTGGAAGGGGACTTATGGCATGTCCTTGATGTGCTTTCATCCAACTTTCCGAAGGGAATCCATGTGATAATATTGTCCCAACAGCCACTAAATCTCTACACGAGACTGCTTGAAATACATAAGTATCTGCCAACTCCTACAGGCTTGAATCCTCCTTAACAAAGGTGTATATGCTAAACTCAAATGTATCAATGATCCTAGGAACATTAGCTACCCCAACTACCCCAGAAGTAGTATTCATCAATGTTCGATCAGTCACCAAACTTGTTGCCAATAAAATCTATTGAAGCTTACCATTAACAAAATTTTTGTTGGAACCTGAAAATTTGGCCCTCATGTTACTTGCTTCACTCTCTATACAACAATCTCATTTCTTGAAATCAACCTTTACATCAATAGATGGTTCACTTCTAACTTGAAGACACTGCTCAGGTTCTCTAGCACCATGCTTATCAGGCTCTTCACATTTTAATTCAATATCTCTTTCATCCACAAACTTGCAGCGATCAACAAAATGAGAAGCTTTATCAGGCCTGTGCCTTAGGCAAAGTAAAAGATTTGCACATTCAACATCTACCCTTGTGTAACCTCTTCTCAAACCAATAGGAATGTAATAATCAATTGTAAAAGGACTTGATAGCCTTTGCTTCACATTAAGAATCTTAGAATTCAAAATTTGAAGGTTTCCATGGATATCCCTAAAATTCAGTTTTTGAGGCTTCCAGGCAATTTTACCAGAACCTGCTTTTTAATTTGGAGTTCGAAAAAGTTGGATTTGAAATTTCATTCCATGCATTGAATTAAATTTGATTTTTACCATTTTACACTGTATAGATGGATGACCTTTAGTTACCATGATGCTCTATGGTTTTTTTGTTTCTTTCTCTTCATCAATTATGAGGTTGGGTTGAGCAAATTTGATGTACAAACAGATACCCAGACAGATATTTATTAATATTTTTGCTAGGGGTGTGATAAGTATGGGAAACCTGGTGTCTGCTACTGCAACAAGTCAAGGTGTATCTGCCACTGAGCAAACTTAGAAGGTAGTGAAGGTAGTGTGTTTGGGAGGCTTAGATTGAGTCCATTGGATTTTGCATTCTGATCATACTTGGGGAAATGCAAATGGATGTTGAGAATGAGGAGGTTGTGAAGTTCTTCAATGGAGAAGAAGAGGGGGAAAATGGTCATGGGGCAAATGGGAAGAAGAGATCTATGGAGAAGAAGGGGGATTCATCTGTTAAAAGAAGCATCTAGTTTGAGTTCACACTATCATCATTCAAGGAGGACAGTTAATTCATATCAGATCTGAAGGAATCAGAGAAGAAGGCCCTACAAGACTTAAAATTGAGGATTAAGGCTGCCATAAAATCAAATGAGTTCCTTTTGGAAGGACTTGGTGCTAATGGTGATCATAATCCAGTAGCAGTAGGCAATAATGTAGTGAAGGATGACAGACCCACCAAGCCAATCAATGGAGTAGTCTAAAAGAGTAAGACCATGTTCCTCAATCATACATGCACACAATGAAAAAGGGCAGAAAAAATGAATCAGATGAATGAACCTACCTCTATTTGTCACCTGGTGATGGGGAGCTTGGTTTGCTACCTTTCTGGGATGCCTGTCTGCCGCCTGGTGATGAGTCAATGGAGGTGAGTTGTAGAGTGCGGGATGGAGTTTGGGTGAGCTGTAGAGCGCGGGGATGGAGTTTTTGCGCCGAGTCGAATTGGTGAGGGGAGCGGCAGAGGGTGCAAATTGCTAGTTGTTTGTCACCTAGTGATGAGTTAATGGAGGTGAGTTGCAGAGTGCCAAGATGGTGTTTCTGCGCAAGTCGAATTGGTGAGGGGAGCTGCAGAGCGCGTGAACTAAACCAAATTCGAAAGGAAAGGAGAATGGAGTAACGCAAAATGGCAATAATCCGACGGAATCCCGAAAATATGTCAAACGAGATCCCATCACCAATTAATGCGGAACGGTGGAGGAGGGTGGCGGAGCTGGCGAAGGGTGGTAGAGAGCAGAGGAATTACTGATGGCCGGAGCCGGACGTTTTTCCGAGCGGTGACGGAAACCAAGAAATTCCTCCGCCTTGTTAGACTACTTCGAGGTTAAAATTCAAGATTTTGGGTGCCCCAAAGGTTTTTTATTGTGCTGAATTCATTTCCACCATTAAAATCTCGATTCAAACATTCCTACTAAGAGTTTTTTGTCATTTTTAATTTGAATATATATATATATATATATATATATATATATATAATATATATATAATATATATATATATATATATATATATATATATATATATATATATATATATATATAACTGTAAATATTAATATGATATAATTATAATTTATGTTTTCAATTTAATAAGAAAATTGGAACATATATCATTTTTATTAAAAATTTAAAAATTTTAATTTTAATAAGATTTTTTTTCCTTTTTATTGGAAGAATTGATAGATTACCTTTCATTGAGGAAATTATTTTAATTATTTTTGGTTTTTTTTAATACAAGGGAACTAGCAACCTCCCAGGATATATGCAACAACCCGTAAGAATGTAAATCAATAAAGTTATCAGCATATCATTGTCCCAAGACATGAGAATAGAAAGAGGACATATCTTGTGTTCCATATGCAAACGTAGTCAGAAGTTTGATATATGCAGTGGTTCACACTAGACTAGACATTACACATGCATTAGGTGTATTGAGCAAGTATATGTCAAAAATAGGAGTATTGAGCATGTATATGTCAAAAATAGGCAAGGAACCCCAAGCATCACTAAAGAGGGCTTTCAGGTTTTTGCATGGCACTATTGGCTATGGATTTTGCTACCAAAGAACACTAGGATTGCATAAAATATTGGACATACATGGCTTTGTTCATGCAAACTAGGCTCGAAATCTAGATCGTAGAAGATCTACAAGTTGGTATGTATTTAACCTATATGGAGGAGCAATAACATTGCCAATTATAGAAGATGCATACATGACAATCACTTATACAAGGAAGGAAACAACTATAATGTCTTTTTCCGAGGAGAAGGAAATAATTAAGTGACATTTTGATTAATTAAGAAATAAAATCTATAAAGTCACTTTATTAAAAGGGGAAAAAAGTGACTCATGGTATTCTAATAGCCATGACAATATAACGAACACTAAAGCTCACGCTTGGAGATGTTGATTTGGATATTGATTTTGTTAATTGATATGAGAGCTCATGGAGCTTGAATATTAGTTGAAAACCCGTTTAGAGGGTAGTCTCAGTGGTACAAGATCCACCTTAGCTAATCCCACTAGATTGGTTACCCTAGCCAATCATCGAGGAGGGATCACTTCAAATCTCTCAATCATACTTCATATCGACGGTCAAGAGGAGGGATCATCCAGATTTTTCATTGGAGCTAAACTGAGGTGATTTATTTGCAAGAGTTCATGGGATTTGAAGGAGAAGAAGTTATACACTGAATCCACATTAATATGGTGCCGAAGAGGAATTAAGAAAGCCAAACCATTTGTGAAGTTAAATTTGTTATGTAGATCAAGTTTATTTGAAGGGTTGAGCTAGGGCTTGAATACTTTTTGCAGAGATTGAGTTTATTTAGGGCTCAAATTTATGATGGATGAATTAATTCATTGTGGAGGACAAACCCTAATTCCTATAGGCTGAATTCTTGTTGAATCTGAGTTAAATCACTAGAGCTTGAGAAATCTTACTGAATCTAAGTTAAATTGCTAGGCTTTGAGCTTATATTCATTACTGGAGACTGAGATAAATAAAGGACTAAATTATCTTTAGTGGAGATAGGTCATTTGAGGCTAAAAATTATTGAAGGAAGCATTAGTGGTTCTAGAGGTCAAGATTATTTCCAAAAGCCAAGTAGAGGTCGTCACTTATCTCTCTGAAAGAGATATATATTATGCCATAGTTTGAATTGATGTATGAGGCAAAACTTAGGGTTTTAGAGATTTAGTTTCCGTGAGTGAGACGAGTGGAGGCCAAATTGCTTGTAAATTTGAGCTTGTTGAAGGAAATATTTTTTTTTTTGTTTGCTAGGTTATGTGAGTCCTGAGATGATACACACCTAACTTTCGGCTTGAGTAGTCATGACCTAAGGCCATCTAAGTTGTTAAAATCACTCGGGGATTGCACTTAGCATGCGCCACACCACCCCTTAGCATGGTTGGATTTTTTTCCACAAACTCAATTTCAAATCAACGCCCTTTACACCATGGAGTGCCTTAACATAACACCCTATCATCATCTTCTCTACGCCCCATGGGCTACTTGAGGAACTCATTTATTTGGAGAAGGGTCAAGTTATCTCTAGTAGAAGTGTCATTTTATTTCACGAGTTACTCTGTCTTCACCTAAAATCATAAGAAACTTATGAGGTTGAGTTTTTCATTTCTAACTTTTGTGCTAGATTGATTCTCCTTGTAAAGCTAGTCACATTTATGAAGTCCAAAGCTATCTCCAATAAAAGGTTCAAGTCACAATGAAAGGGGATCATTAAGAGCTACAACGAAACATAACTTTGAAGGTAAATTTGTTTTCCCTATAAAAAAAGGTCAAGTCCTTAGGAGGCAATGTGTTTGTTTCCTATAGCGGTGGAATCCACTTTTTATAGCAAGGTTTTAGGTTCATGAACTTTGTGTAATCTCATGTTCTATTTTAATTAAAAAAAGCAATAAATTGATATCCATGAAGCAAAAATCTATGTGTCATTTTAAGAACATATTGAGCAAAGGATAATCTTTTGTGTGTTGAGTATTATTTACAAACATTGATGGAATCTATGCTGCAAACAAAGTTCCAGATTCATATCACATTAACTATTTTATAATCTTGACGTTTCGAACCAACAACTATGGTTCATCTTCAATATGACAAATTTCCTTTGTTGTAATTGTTTTATCCATTTCTTGTGTATTAAGTATTTGACAAAATGTTCCAAGGTGCATTTTAAGTGTTATTCTTCATTTCTTGACTGATTGGGTGTTCCATTGAGGAAGAGACATCACAATGTTCTTAATAATAATTGGATTTATAGGTTATGGGCATTACAACAATATGGTTACAAAGATTGTGTTTAGGTATTGGGTTGGTATAACAAATTGTGAGGATAAAATGTGACAATCAGAGTGAAATCTTCCTAACAAATAACCCAAGATATCATTCTAAGATAACACATATTGATGTTTAGTTTTACTTTCTCAACGACATGATTAAAGAAAATAAGGTGTTTTTGGTGAAGGTGGACACTTTTAATAATGTTGCAAGTTCATTGAAAAAATTTATGAGCATTGAGAAGTTCTCTTCATGTAGAGAAACAATGGGTATTATTGCTCTAGATTCCTAATCATGTACTCCTACAACCTCCTGTGTGTAAGAAAACAACAAGTGGGAGAATGTTGTGCATGTCCCAAACTCTGTTGTAAAAGACATATTAACTCAAGAAGGACTAGAAGGCAAAAGAGGCAAGTGGATTTCCAGTATTCTTGAATATGGCATTGAGATAAAACCCACCAAGCTGATAAAGGGACAAGGTTTAGCCAAGCCAATGTCCGAAATAAATTTTCAGGCCTTAGACATTAACCAACTGGACAATGAACAGGAGTTGGCGACTCCACAGATCAGTGAAATGTTTTTACAATCCCCATGGTATGCTGATATTTGCTATGTTTTGTTAAACTTGTGTGCTCCCCCAGGGTTGTCCAGAACCAAAAATAGATTTCTAAAAATGAAAGCATCAAAGTTTTGTGTCTTAGATGGTGCCCTGTTTTGGAAAAATCATGAAGGAATTTTGTTGAACTGTTTAACCATAAACGAAACTAATAGCATCATGAAAGAGTTCCATGCAGGGGACTGTGGAGGGCATCTATATTGGAAGTCCACTGCTGACAAGATTTTAGGGGCTGGTTATTATTGGCCCTCTCTATTTGCAGATGTCAAGAATTTGCTGTTTCATGTCACAAATGCCAAATCTTTGAAGGAAAAAGAAAACTGTTGCATTTGCCCCTTAAGCCCATCTCAACCGAAAAGTCTTTTCAACAATGGGGTCTTGACTTCATAGGTGAAAAGTGGATTTTAACAGCCACCGACTATTTCACCAAGTGGATTGAAGCTATCCCATGTAGGCAAGCCAATGACTCCACTATTATCCAGTTCCTTGAGGGCAATATCCTTTCCAGATTTGGCTGCCCTGAGAAAATCATCACTGACAACACTGCTGCCTTCAAATGTAGAAAGATGATCAACTTCTGCCATAAATTTCACATTACCTTGGGCCACTCTACAACCTACTACCCTCAAGGTAATGGCTTGGCTGAATCATCCAATAAAAGTCTCATCAACATCATAAAGAAAGTACTGGAAGAAAACAAAAAGAACTGGCATAGGAAGCTCACAAATGTCCTGTGGGCAGACAGACTTTCAACCAAGAGATCCATTGGGATGAGCCCTTATGAGCTAGTATATGGCATGGAAGCCAGATTTCCTTCATCTTTGGGCATTCCTACTATCAAACTATTACAGGAGATTCAGGCTGAACCAAATGACATTCAAAGAAGAATCAATCAGACCATTCATCTCCAACAAACTAGAGAGAAAGTGCATGAGAGAGCTCAAATTTTACAAGAGAAACTCAAAAGGATGTTTGATAAGAAAGCTAAGGATGAGGACTTCTGTGTTGGCAGCAAAGTTCTAAGGTGGGACTCACGAAGAGAAGACAAGGGCAAACAGGCAAAATTTGATTTTCTTTGGAAAGGTCCATGCATTATCAGCGTTGTGCAAAGCAATAACACATATTTCCTCAAATCTGTAGATGGAAGCACAACTGAAGAGGGCCCTATAAATGGCTGAATGTTAAAGCATTATCATGATCCATTTTGTTGAGAATAACCCAACGGTATCATGTCTGTACATAAAATGTTTGTATATATAAGCACTTTGTTTTATCTTTGTGTAATAGTCCAAATGATAGAGCACACAGAAGAAAGCAGGCAGTGCTTCACAATTCACAAATAATTTAGTTGAGGGAAAGTGTTGTTCTCACTCCAAAGTTTCAACTATCTAACAGTCAGCACGAAGAAGTCTCAATCTACAACAATAATAGAAGATCAAGGCAGTCTGACCTACTGTTCTTGGCTTTTCACAAGGAAAAGCCATCCCCAAGTGGAGTGTTATGGAACCAGCTCAAGAAAAGATAGAAAATATAGATCAACGCCTTAGAATTCAGCCTCTTCGAGGGGGCAACCTCCTTTACATTACATAAATGAACAATTCTTCCATGATACAAATGAAAAAACCTCCTTTCTATATATAGGAGTCTAAGGAGTCACAATATAATCCAGCCGACCTAACAATAATAATATAAAGCCACAAAAATAATAATAGAGGGATTCTATGGGGCACAGAAATAACAATATG
>APFE030659452.1:54136-113803 GCA_000404065.3 Pinus taeda
TAACCATAAATGAAACCAACAACATCATGAAAGAGTTCCATGCGGGGGACTGTGGAGGGCATCTATATTGGAAGTCCACTACTGACAATATTTTAAGGGCTGGTTATTATTGGCCCTCTCTATTTGCAGATGTCAAAAAATTTGTTGTTTCATGTCACAAATGCCAAATCTTTGAAGGAAAAAGAAAATTGCTTCCTTTGCCCCTTAAGCCCATCTCAACCGAAAAGCCTTTTCAACAATGGGGTCTTGACTTCCTAGGTGAAATCCATCCCTCCTCTTCAGGCCAACACAAGTGGATTTTAACAGCCAACAACTATTTCACCAAGTGGATTGAAGCTATCCCATGTAGGCAAGCCAAATACTCCACTATTATCCAGTTCCTTAAGGGCAATATCCTTTCCAGATTTGGCTGCCCTGAGAAAATCATCACTGACAACGCTGCTGCCTTCAAATCCAGAAAGATGATCAACTTCTGCCATAAATTTCACATTACCTTGGGCCACTCTACAGCCTACTACCCTCAAGGTAATGGCTTGGCCGAATCATCCAATAAAAGCCTCATCAACATCATAAAGAAAGTACTGGAAGAAAACAAAAAGAACTGGCATAGGAAGCTCACAAATGCCCTGCGGGCAGACAGACTTTCAACCAAGAGATCCATTGGGATGAGCCCTTATGAGCTAGTATATGGCATGGAAGCCAGATTTCCTTCATCTTTGGGCATTCCTACTATCAAAATATTACAGGAGATTCAGGCTGAACCAAATGACATTCAAAGAAGAATCAATCAGACCATTCATCTACAGCAAACCAGAGAGCAAGTGTATGAGAGAGCTCAAATTTTGCAAGAGAAACTCAAAAGGATGTTTGATAAGAAAGCTAAGGATGAGGACTTCTGTGTTGGCAGCAAAGTTCTAAGGTGGGACTCACGAAGATAAGACAAGGGCAAACATGCAAAATTTGATTTTCTTTGGAAATGTCCATTCATTATCAGCGTTGCGCAAGGTAATAACACATATTTCCTCAAATCTGTAGATGGCAGCACAGCTGAAGAGGATCCTATAAATGGCTTAATGTTAAAGCATTATCATGATCCCTTTTTTTGAGAATAACCCAGCGGTATCATGTCTGTACATAAAATGTTTGTATATATCAGTACTTTGTTTTATCTTTGTGTAACAGTCCGAATGATAGAGCACGCAGAAGAAAGCAGGTAGTGCTTCACAATTCACAAATAATTTAGTTGAGGGAAAGTGTTATTCTCATTCCAAAGTTTCAACTATCTAACAGTCAGCATGAAGAAGTCTCAATCTACATCAACAATAGAAGATCAAGGCAGTATGACCTGTTGTTCTTGGCTTTTCACAAGGAAAAGCCATCCCCAAGTGGAGCCACTGTTAGCCTCCTGCTGCAGCAGGTTACTCATCTTTCATGATTGACATTTTTACATGCCAAATATGTCATACTTTGCATGCTGCAATGTTCCATATTTGCTACAGAAGCCAAGGAAGGATGCCTTGAGTGTGTGCTAGCCTAAATGCCACTGTTGTATTCTAATTTTGATGTGCTATTCCATTTTTTAAGAATTCAGTTAAAGGGAGGTCCAAACAGCTTAGTCTTGGTCTCCCTAGGTTTCAATTTCCTGTTGTAGAATATAGAGAATCATTATCTGTCCAAACAGCTTAATCTTGGAAGATTCTTAGACAGGTAGAGAAGCATGGGTGCTCAACAGCCTAATCTGAGCCCTTGGACGAAATAAGTGTAGATGTAGATAGGAGGACAGTAAAAATAAAAGAAAAGTTGAAAAGCTGGGTTTGATAGTTCAAGTGCACCCAAACCAAAAGAAGAAAAAATGCTAGGTAAGTAGGCTGGGTAGGTAGTTTTGAGGTTGCAGAATGTTGATTTGTGATCATTTTCATGTTTTCAAGTGTCATATCTATTTAGGTCACAATTATCAAGCAGTTTTCATACGGAGGAGCTCAAGTGAGGCATGACTAACTTCCCCCTTCTTCCTTATTCCCTAAATCACTCACTAATTTCCCTGAAGAGGTCAAGATCTGCTTGATACCTGTTAGTTTCATCATTTTCCATATCATTTGCCTTGGTAAAGATCTGCTTTACTCAAGGAATGTTCATACCTCCTTTATGAATCATTTTGCCCCTAAAAGCCTAAGATTCACGTACTTAGCGCTTTCCTATCACTTGTCATATTAACTACTAATTTTATTATCTAGCTCCCTAAATCATTTCCCTATCCCCTATTATGCAAAGAACTATATAAAATCCCAAAAATATTAAATAGCCCCTCCCTTTGGCACTATATCCATATTTATCAAGTCCGGGAAGCAGTAGTCCATCTGGGGCTCCTACTAACCCAACCGTGTCCTAATTGGATTTAGTTTGACATCTGGTCACACTAATAACCATTTCCCCTTAATCCTAACCCTAAAATACCCATGCTCCGCCCTTTTCCTGAAATCCCGCATGTAAATAATTTAACTCCGCTTGCCTATAATTTCAAAAACCCGCTTTTCTAAGGTTTTTCTCCCCCCACGCCGAATTAAATAATAAATAAATGACGCGCGAGCCCCGTCCTTATCCCTTCGCCGCCTTAGCTGTACCCTCGGCCGTCAAATCTGGCGCGCCCGAGATCTATGGTGGGTGGGTCTTTTCCCGCCTCGATATGCCGAGGGTTAGCATCCGGGAGATGGACGGTTTTCTCGTCGTACTCCCGCCATGCGTCACCCTCCCGGCTGTGGCAGAGCCCCCTCCTCCAAAACTGCTTCTGCGCAAAAGCGGTGCGCCACAAACCAGAAACCACCATCCCCTGTGTGACGTCAACACCACGTCACCTTGCCACATCATCAACCCGCGTCGGCCTCCTGCCACCGTGTCCTATGCCACATCACTACCACCGTACTGCCACGTCATCACCCTGCCATACTGCCACATCACCCTGCTGACGTCATCTCTGTACTAGGTCCCACTGCTGACGTCATGCTGACATCATCCGTCGTATCGCTGATGTCATGCTGACGTCACCCGCCATAAAAGCGCACAAGTGCGAAATCGCAGCTTAGGAAGCCCGGATTCAAAATCTGAGGCAGTTTTCGATGCACGTAGCGCTAATCGCGCATCGCTACGGAAAATAAGCCAAAATGGGGAATCTTTTTGTTTAGCAGTCGTTTTTGCCTCGAAAGGGCAGAAAAAGGGCGATTTAGCAGTCTAAAAGAGTATCAGAAGCAGAAAGAAGCCAGATTGCATGTCAAAGAGTAGCAGTGTTGCGGAAAAGTGTATCAGTGAAGATTTTCTCAGTGCTCGAAGTTGATAAAACATTAAAGAGCCCCGAGCAAGTCAAAGAAGCAGTAAAAGCCATTTAAAGCCTCTCAAATCACAGTCACTGCACATCAAAGTCACATGAGATGAGTGGACCAAAGCTCAAAGCACATTTATTGCAGAAACATAGTATCGAGCCACCAAGAACACCATATTAACTCATTTTGATTCAGCTGCCTCCGACGCAGCTCAATAGATATTTACTTGCATTTAATTTCAGCACAGGTTTAGGTTTAAAAAGTTTTTCCTGCAGACTGTTTAGGTCAGCTGTAATAAATAATGTTAGATATTTTCACTATAAAAAGAGCCCTGAACAATGTAATAGGGGTGGTTGTTAGTTGGCTGATTCACTCCAGGAGAGACTTGCACTGTATATCTGATATTTTTTATAATCAAAGACTACTTACAAGCTTGGAGAATGGATTATTTACTGTGTTTAATGGTTGAAGAGTGACTGTGGAATTCTTGCGCTATTACATGACTCAATAAGTGCTTCTTACTTCTGTTTTCTATTCATAAATCACCATCTAGACAGCAGAAAGAAAGATTAGCTTAGAACTTGTTTAATTGCACTCTATGCTCAGTTTATGATGTTTCTCTATGTTTTTGTCTGTTTTAGGCATAAATATGGATTCCACATGGCTCATATTTGCCATAATTCACCCATGTATGACAGTTATCCAGGGATTCTTAACTGCCCCTAGATAGAGCTCACTCGCCTTCCCTCTGTTAAGCTGAGTGAGAGATTCTTGATTGCCTCTCATTCCTTAGCCTTCATTCCATCTCTTTTAGCTTGAAGGTTGTTTTATGTGCAGCTACCTTGCTCCATATTCCTCTTGTGACCAATGAAACGCACCAACAGTTCTACTCCTTGACTCAATGCCCAATGGTTTGAATTTATCACACTATGCATGCCTCTCTGCTTGAAAGCATCATCCTTCCTACCACCAAACTCCAACAAAACTCTTTGAACCCAATAACTAGCCTAAAATCATCATCAACAAAGCTAAATCATTAAGAGAGAGCCCTCTCTGATTGCAAGTGGGCTAGAACCTGTAGTCCAAAGATTGGTTTGTGGTTACCTCAGCCGTATCCCTTCAGGAGCTTAGGGACAACCTGAGTGTTAACAGGACCAAAAAAATATTAACATCTCCCAATAATTTAAAATACATCCAATTAACTTTTTAATTTTTATAACTATTTATTATATTATATTTATTTCAATCTTATAAATTAAATTTAATCTTAATATGAAAATTTTGTTAGAATATAATGATGGCCTTTTAAAGTAAATTCAAGTGAGGCTCCTTGCCCTAATAAAAAGCCTAGGTCTATATATGCTCACGAAAAAAGACTCAAATCACACGAAAAGATAAAGATTTTTTATTTGAATCTCTCAAAATTGCATAATGAATCATAGTAATTTCTAGAATCTAAATTATTTAGTTGATGGCCACTCAGCGTTTGTTTATTATGCGAGAATGATTCACATTTTAAAACAAATTTAAAATTTATATTAAAAACACGTTATATAATATTTTAATTTAATAATAAAAAATAAAAAATATATTTGATACTAAAATAAAAATGTTGTATTGTATATAAATTATAATAATAAAAATATAAGAATTATTACCAAAGGCAATATTGTACCATTCTAGATTTATCTTAATTTTTAATCTATCATTTTTGTATAGATGTATCTTTTGTATGTAAACTACATGCAAAAAATATAAAAGCAGAGACATTGCCACCAAGTCGCTCTTGTTTTGTTTACATCTATCCATTTTTATTGTTTTATTTCAATATTTAAACGTTAGATAAATAACTATATTTTATTTTAAAATTAATTTGTTAAATATGAAAGTATTTTATTATAAATTTATAATATTATTTACAAATATATATTATAATATATGTTATTTTATATTTATTATTTATCTATATTTTTATTTTGAAATCAATTTGTTAAGTATGAAAGTATTTATTATAAATTTTTATATTATATTTACGAATATATATTATTTTATATTTATTATTTTAAAAGTTATGTTTATTTAAAAATAAAAATAACATTTAAATATTAAATTAATTATAAGTGTATAGAAAATATTTTCGGATGAAATTTAAAATTTATTACCCACAGTGTTTTGCTAAATATTTATATAAAACCTTTTATTCAAATAAAAAAATTGTTTTAAACTAATATATATATATATATTTAAGAAAATTACATTATTCATTATTAAATTAATATATATTTTACCATTACGTTTCCAAAATAACTTTTTATTTATTATTTATTATCTTTAAAAACTTGGTCAATTAAGTCTTTACCACCTTTTTTTTCAATAACTTTTATTTATTTATTTATTATCCTTTAAAAACTTGGTCAATTAAGTCTTAACCACTTTTTAGGTTAGTGCATCCAAATTGGAAGTGGAAGTTATAAATTAAAAATTAAATTAAATTCAAAACTGCGGGTTGATGATGAGTGAATATGAATCATCAACATCTTAGAGTTTTAATATCAACAACCTTATTTTTATGCCAAAAGTAATTTCTTCCATAATAATTAGCAAAATGTGTTTATAGAATTTTCTTAATTATAAAGTTTATTATTATTAATTTAATTATTATTACAAATTGTTTTAAATTTAAAGCAATTATAACATAACATCGTATATAATTATTATAAAGTTATTATTATAATGTTTGTATCTTAAGGGATTTTGTAACGCCTACGAGCTACGGTTGCCAGATAAGCGAGGGTGCGAACAAGTGAGCCAAGCCGCAGGTCGTACGAGTTGAAACAGAGAAAGTGCGATGTGTTTTGGTGGAGATATGTGTTTATATTGTGTGGGTGGTCCCAGGCGACTCGATGAGCCGGTGAGCCAACGGGCAAACCACCACACGAGTGGGCGATCCCAGGCGAACCAATGGGCAGGCCGATGGGCGAGGTGGTGACGGGCCGACGTATTGGCAGGACGGTCACCCACATAATGGGTGAGCCGATGTGTTGAAAACTTGACGAGCCGACGGACATGCGATGGAAAGGCAGGTCGGTTGAACGCTTGAACGGTTGGGCAGAGGAATGTATATATGGATGGACGAGTTGTGGGGAGAAGTCATTCAACCAACACTTGGATGCAGATCACTTGGATGAGCTAAGTGAAGTGCGAAGAAGTGCGTAGGAGTAGGTCGTGCGGATGTGCCCGCACGACGGGCGAACCATTTAGGGCGTTCATGCAGAGCCGAACGACGGGTGGACCGTTCAGGGCATTCGTGCAGGGCTGAATGACGGGTGACCTGGGTAGGGCGTCCGTAGAGAGTTGAACGACGAGTAGACCGTTTAGGGCGTTCGTGCAGGGCTGAACAATTGGTGACCCAGATAGGGCGTCCGTGCAGGGCTGAACGGCAGGTTGATAGTTCGCGCAGGATGACATAGTGAGGGCATTAGCCGAACGAAGGGTGTTTGAACCAGAGGTCGTGAACGGGAGTTTGTGTAGGTGGTACTACGTGTGGCCCACCGAACGAAGGGAGGTTGAAACCATAAACGAGAGTTCGGGTGAGTGGCAACACGGGTGCATGTGCGCCCGCCGAACGAAGGAACGGTTGGGCTGAACGATAATGTCGGGCAGGGTAACACGGTTTGGGCGTTTTCTAAACAAACTGTGAGTGAGGCGGGTGAAGACGTGCTATGAGTGAATGAAGAGTTGCGCAGAAAGTGCGGTGACCATTCAGAGGTGCCGACGAGGCTGGGCAACCAAGTTTGCCAAAGTTGTGAAAAATTGGGGTTTCCTCCAAGATTTGACTTACATTGTGAAAATTGAATATTATATATATATCTATGTGTGTGTGTGTTCGCGCAGACTCACACTTGGGAGTTACCCCTCCCTTTATACTGTTGTGAAATTGTTCATGTTATTGTTGTTATGATGAATGTTTATGGTTTTCATAGTGTATAAAGGATAAACTAATACTTGGTAATGAAAAATAAGCTAAGTACAAATGTTAGGCGTAGTCCATGATCATAAGTATTGGTGAAAAGAAAGTGGTCGGTGGTGCCGCACCTCGCTATAGTGCAATTGGAAGAGTACCGTCAGTGTAGGGGCATGACAGGTGGTATCGAAGTTGGTGTATGACGAAGAGCTGATCCCACTACACTATCGTGACAGGTGGTATCAAGGCAAGTGAAGTGCAAAGGGGATTTGTGGAAGAAGTTGATCCCACTGTCACTTCATGACAGGTGGTATCAGAGTTGATTTTAAAGATCATGATAGACAGTTGATCCCACTGCACTATCGTGACAGGTGGTATTGGAGCTGGTGAACTAAATCAAGGAGTTGATTCTACAGGAAGACCGAAGACTTGAAAGGGAGTTCAAGTTTTGCAGGTGACGGGTGGTATATAAGGGTGATTCAGGTGAATGGTGGAAGAAGTGTAATACTCCATGACAAGTTTAGCAAAGGTGAAGCATCATGCTTGGGCTAAGCTGAACGATAAAGCATGGCAGGTTTGGAAGAATGTAAAGGGAAGCTCTTGCTGACCTTATACAGGTTGAAGCGGATGAAAGAGGAGAACCCACGGATTCGAGATAAACTTGAAGTCTTGGAAAGGAATGTTGAAGACGAACTTGTTCGACTTGGTTGGGCAATGGAGCAGGATGAAGCTGCAGATTGCAATGACGAAGAAGAGGAAGCCGTGATAGTTGAGGATGTTGCAGATATGACAACGATGGAGGATGAACTTGAGACTGATCAAGTTGGACCAGGATCGGTGGATGAGGAAACTCACATGGAGGGGCCTCATGAAGAAGTAAGTACTATTGATACTTGTGTTTCAGTTGAGCATTTGGTAGATGAATTGTATGCAGGGAAGAGCAACATCAGTTTTCCGATGCAAGAGGGGATCTTACCATGGATGTCTATGACAAGACCTTGTATGGAGAGGCAAGGACCATTGATTGTTGCAGGACTTGTTAGGGTTGTTTGTGACCTTATGGTAGAAGGTGCAAAGGCCCATGACAAGGGAGGAACATGATGATCACTATGGAGAAATGGGTCATGCTTTAGCCACATGGAGAAATTGGCTAAGTGCCCGGCATGACTCATGGATAGATTGGAGGAGGGCACACACTTGGGTATGATGATATTTGGGTGGACTTCTCATGGCTGAGACCAAGGGGAAGTCTTGGTGGAACCTTTAGTGGGGGAGCTATGATGGAAGAGACTCATATATGATGAAGATATGGTTGGGTGACCGAGTTCACTAGACCAAAGATTGCAGGCTTGGATGATGATGACCGATTGTTGTGATGGGTCTACCTGGTTGGACAACATGGGAAACTTAGTCATGGACATCAGGTTGGAGACATGGAGCATGGCAGCCTTATGCAGGGACATTATGTAGGAGCACTTGTAGAGGTGTCACTTATGGGCATCCAATGAGCAGTGTCAAGGCAGAGATGTTCTGTAACTGGATTTGCTGGTGTGACATGGAGATGTTTTACTTATGAACCGATGGAGAGGTTGTGCACTCTTGTACAACAAGACCATGGACTGGTTGGATTTGTGAGCAGACTATGGAGCATTCCTATTACATGGATAGTTGATGCATCTTGTAGAGACCTTTGGGCCGAGACATGTACGCTGGCCAGGATGTTGGTTGGAGATGACTCATGGAGCTCATGATGACATGAGGTTATGACTTTTGAGGAATTCATATATGGTGGACTTAGAGGATCTGATGCACTGAGGAGTTGAGGTCAGGGACTTTGATGCAGGATGGGGTGCAAACTTTTGGGTACATGTATGGGTGTGCTTGAAAGAGTGACTTGATGTGGAGGATCGATATGAGACACTTTGGAGTGATGGAGTTACAATGATGATGATGCCTTGGTGGCAACACTGGGGCATGGGTTGAGTCGAGACTTAACCACTTTTGACACATGGGCGCTGAATGATCTGTGATCATGGGCAGCACATGGGAAACAAGACAGGTGTATACTTGTTTCTATGGCAGGCTTGAGGGATGACACATTATAGATATGATGGAGGTTGCTTCATGGACCTGGATGTGGCACATCAAGAGTCGGCTTTGATGAAAGGATCTCTCCACTTTGAGGAGATGGATCTTTTGTAGATGGATGATGATGTTGGATAGATGCGGCTAATTTCATACAACACATTGATGCCAAACATCATGGACAACATGTTGTAGACAAGATGGAGACTATTTCATGGACCTCAGCATGGCTTACACTTGTATGGAGATGGATTCTTGATCGAGTTGATGATGTGACAGGATGTTCAGAGAAATGACTGATGATGGCATGACGATGTGCATTCTCATGAGTTGAGAGTGACAGTTGGACTGATCACCCAACTAGTTCGAGCCATGGGGACTAGTAGTGTACAAAGATGTGTTAGCATTGCGTTGGAGTATCATGGTAGTAATTCACACGAGGACGACTCGTGATGAGGTCAGCACGATATGTTGTAGGAGGCATGTAGCTTGAGACGGAGGGACCAATCTTCCACAATGGGAGCAACATGTGGAGTTTGCGACGAGGTGGCTGATGATTATGGATTGAGGAGACATTCCGATGTATGACATACCGATGGGGTATATACCTTGGTATGGGTATCTTAGTGACAGATGGTTGTCGGAATGAGAGATTGTCGAGGATGACAATGATTTCAAGTGGGGGAGAATGTAACACCCACGAGCTGCGGTTGGCAGACGGGCGAGGGCGCACCGGGCGAGGGTGTAGATGAGTGAGCCAAGCTGCAGGTCGCACGAGTTGAAACGGAGAAAGTGCGATGTGTTTTGGTGGAGATATGTGTTTATATCGTGTGGGTGGTCCAGGGCGACCCGACGAGCGGGCGAGCTGGCGGGTGAACCACCACACGAGTGGGTGGTCTCGGGCGAACCAACAGGCAGGCCGACGAGTGAGTTGGTGATGGGCCGACGTATTGGCAGGACGATCACCCACATAATGGGTGGGCCGACATGTTGAAAACTTAACGAGCTGACAGACATGTGGTGGAAAGGCAAGTCGGTTGAACACTTGAACACTTGGGCGGATGAACGTATATATGGATAGACAAGTTGTGGAGAGAAGTCATTCAATCAACACTTGGACGAGCTAAGTGAATTGCGAAGAAGTGTGTAGGAGCAGGTTGCGTGGATGTGCCAGCACAATGGGTGAACCATTCTGGGCGTTCGTGTAGAGCTGAACAACGGGGGGATTGTTCAGGGCGCTCGTGCAAGGCTGAATGATGAGTGACCCGGGTAGGGTGTTCGTGCAGAGCTGAACGACGGGTAGACCGTTTAGGGCGTTCGTGCAGGGCTGAACGACGGGCGACTCGAGTAGGACGTCCATGCAGGGCTAAACAGTGGGTTGATAGTTTGTGCAGGACGACACAGTGAGGGCGTTAGCCGAACGAAGGGTGGTTGAACTGGAGATTGTGAACGAGAGTTTGTGTAGGCAGTACTAATTGCGGCCCATCGAATGAAGGAAGGTTGAAACCGTGAACGAGAGTTTGGGTGAGTGGCGACATGAGTGCATGCGCGCTTGCCGAATGAAGGAACGATTGCGTTGAACGATAATGTTGGGCAGGGTAACACGGTTTGGGCGTTTGCTGAAGAAACGGTGAGCGAGCTGGGTGAAGACGTGCAATGGGTGAATGAAGAGTTGGGCAGAACGTGTGACAGTTGTTCAGAGGTGGCGATGAGGCTGGGCAACCGAGTTTGCCGAAGTTGTGAAAATTTAGTTAAGTGTAAATTTGGGGTTTCCTCCAAGATTTAACTTACATTGTAAAAATTGAGGAATATATACATATTGATTCGACCAGACTCACACCGGGGAGTTGCCCCTACCTTTATACTATTGTGCAATTGTTCATGTTATTACTATTATGACGAATGTTTATGGTTTTCATCGTGTATAAAGGATAAACTAATACTTGGTAACAAAAAATAAACTAAGTACGAATGTTAGGCGTAGTCCACGATCATAATTTTTGGTGAAAAGAAAGTGGTCGGTGGTGCCGCACCTCGCTATAGTGCGGCTAGAAGAGTACCGCCAGTGTAGGGGTGTGACAAATTTGATCCCTCTTGGCACACATGTGGAAAAGGTTTGCACTTTAAGCATTTGATCCCTCTTAGCTACACTTGTGGAAAGCTTTGCACCTCATGTATTTTAAGCTAAGATGGATATAGTATTAAAAAATTTATTATATAGTAAATGTTTTTGTGTATAACCATTCTTATATATAGCATTTTGGTGGAAATAATTTAAGTAGTTAATATTTTTATTTAATTTCAAAAATAATGTTTAAAATTTGTATAAAATAATATGTTTGTGTTAATTTTGTATATAACCATTTTCATATATAGCATTTTGGTGGAAATAATTAAAGTTGTTAATATTCTTATAAATTTTAAAAATAATGTTAAAAATAGGTGCAAAATAATATTTAAAACCATATTACTCTGTATGAGTGTGAGAGATTTCAGTTGTGTGTATTTGATCATAAAATAAATTAATAATAAATTATAAATTATTTTAAAAGAAGAAAAAATAAATAATAATTTAATTTATTAAAAACCCATTTAAAATAATAATAATTTATATATTTTCTTCAAAGAAACCAGAGGATTAAATGTGTTGTTGGTATATCAACACAAAGAACAACTATACTATTTGACGTGAAATGTAAATGCAAAGGTGTACGGCGGTTGAGAGTGTGAAGACTATGTCCAATCGTGGAGTCATAGTATTTTGACACGTATGACACAAATAACGAGAAATACGGGAAAAACGACCTGTGAGAGAATGTTACTTTCTGATTTTCCATAGTAACTGTACAACCGAAATCACAATCAGACACGTCACTGTCACTGCCTTTTAGTACAAGAAGAAGGCAATACATTCTATCTATCCCATTGAAATCTGGAATTTTATGGAACACCCGTCATCAAAATTCCGGAACGGGGACGATCATAGAAAACTGCCACGTTATAGACTTTTTTTTTTTTTTCCGAAAACATATTATTGAGTAGTGAAGTTTATTGAGTGGAAAGGTTTATTATGTCATAAGTACGAGGATGACGTGTAATTTTGTTTATCAGTTTTTTAAAATAATATTCTGAATGAAAAATATTATTGGTTATAATAAAAATAATGAAAAATTATAGATAATTTCTGCTTTAAAAAATATTTTAATGAACAATATTGTTGGCAATAATGAAAAATTACAATGGTTTATATAAAAAAAATACTATAGAGATCTATAGTAATTACAGATTTATGAAGAACTAAAAGGATTAAAATTTTTTAAACCTGCAATTTTGTTTTCAAATTTTACATTCTAAATTTTTACATATAATGATATTTGATCCCTCTCAACTCTTGACAGATCAGATTCTGTGATTAAGATAAATATTTTAAATTAAAATAAAATAATATAATATATATATTATTATAATATATATATATATATATATATTTAATTTAAAAATTAGCAAAAATTATTTTAAAATAAATAAATTTTACATATTTACTATCATATAATTATGTTTTCATTGTGATAAATATTTGAAAGAGTAATTTATTCTATTAAAAATATGAAATTAATTAATTTGAAATTATAATTCAATACCAATGAATTATATTACAAAATTTTTAATAAATATTTAAAACTTTTAGATGAAATATAAATTTTCTAAATTTTTTTATTTTTTATTAATAAAAAATTATTACATGTATTTGAGTAGGTTTTATAAACCAATAAACATCAATACGAGTCAAAAAGTGAAAAAATAAAGGAGCTCCCATAAGATTTGAAAAATATGAAAATCTCAATCCAATAAATCATATTAATCTTAAAGTACGTTGAATATTATCCCTCCTCATGAGTATATGTAATGGAAAGGTGGATTACGGTTTCCCGTGGATGCAATGAATGAGTGACACGACACGACAAGAAACGGTGGGAGTGGTGTTGTAAGAAACAAGTCCCGACTCCCGACGGACCCATCATTAATATGAGAGTTGGTGAGAGTTTACGTTTGCTGTCACAGTTTTGTTGGTGGCAGGTTATCCTTGCTGTGAAATTGTGGCGAGCCATATTTCCCTAGCTATCGGGCCATTAATAATGGCGGGTGTATATGTTCATTGTTAGATTTGGGCTTAGCAAAATCGAACGATGGGTATATATGTCGCCGTTTATTAATAGCCGAATAGCATGGGATTTATTGGTCCCCGTGAAATTGTAGAGTTTCAAAAAAAACTGTGAATTTGTTTATTGGATGGAAGCCACGGTCGGATGTTAGGATCAGGATTTTGTGAAGTTCAAAAGATTTTTAAGAGAGTAATTCATTATTTCAATTTTTTTCTTATATTTTTATTTTTATTTTATTACTAATAAATTTATATTAAAAATATTTACGATTAAACCTACAATTTTATTTTCAATTATATTGTCTCAATGAGAATTATATTTTTATACTAATTTTATCTTAATTTAATTTTTAAATAATAAATAATCAAAATTTTGTTGCCACACATTTAAAGCATTATGATATTAAATGCGTTAGGGCTACATTTATAGTTTATATTCAAAAAGTGTTTTGCAGGATGATGGCATCTTGTTATTACTAATATATTTATTTTAATAATTAAATTATTTAGTTTATAATAATTAAAAAAGTTTAGATGCATGGAGAGCGAAATTTTCTTCATAGTTATTTAGAAGATTTCATAAAACTATATTCAAAAAATTTGGTAATGTAATTTGATAATAAGGTTCGGATAATTAGATGATTTTTTTTTAATCTAGTCTTACTGAACGTCTTTCATGAGAAATTACCAACCACAAAAATTTCATTTCAGAAATAGTCATCTTACTAAATTATTTTATTTATATAATTTTATATATATTTTAAGGTATGGTCACCGATGATAACTAACTTTTTTTAAATTATCAAATTGACTTTTTGACTCTAGTCCTTAAGTCAAAAGTAGCTGTTGGTCAAGATAGCCGTTGGAGGCTTTGCTCAGACTATTTAACATGCAAAGCTGGATTTGTTCTACAACTTGCCCTGACAATGAACCACACTGATTGGTTCGAAACGCGTTGACAAAGGGCTTTCTATAGGTGATTTACGTTGAAATTCTACTTATAACTATTATGGATCACAGAAGCCTCAATTCAACAACTTATTTATTATTTAGTATTATTATATTATCTAGGATGTCGTTTTAATGTTGATTATGATACTTTATCGCTTGACTTGACATTTGACTCTACAATTTTTGACATTGTTGTGGTTCTACAATCAAATTATTAATCTAAAAGAGTAGTCGCAATTTTGTTTGGGAAATAATAGAAAATTTTGATAAAATCTAATTGAAATTTTTGGATATCCTGGTTACAACGGTTAAACTTCAATACCTAACTAATTTTTATTGATGCTGAACTTATTTTTACCATAAAAAAAATTGATTCACACACTCAAACCTTTAATTTTTTTTTTAATTTCTTGCGAAATTCAAAACAGAAATACGGAATTATTTTCTCGGTAAACAATGCCTTCATCCGAATCTCCAAGGATTTTTGCAGAGAAAATAACAAGAAACTGGTGCAATGTAACCATTGGTCGGTGATTGATAGATACTCTTTGCATCGTGAGAGGAGCTGTCACATCACATTCTCATTCTTCTCTCTCTGATCACCCACCAAACGATTCCCGAGTATTTTATATAGATCAAAGTCAACTCTCTTATCTCATCTCCCGCAATAAAAGCAGATGTCCTTTTCCAAGCTTGTTCGAATCTCGAGGTTAGAAGTTACTATTTCCCTAGGCTTCGCTCTCCCGGGAATAGAAGAGTAAGAGTGTTATATTGGCGTTGTCTACATATTAGGGATGGATGGATGGATTCCATTTCCTTTTCACAAGTAGCGCTCCGATGTTGACGTCTACTGCCCCTCCTTTCCGTGTTTGCTAACATTTTGGACACGTGTCCAAGAGATTGTCAAATATTCCAAGAGCACAGTATGGCTTGAATACAGCGACATGTGTCCTACTTGAAAGTAGGGGGACCTACAAATATCAATTCCAGAAGATGGATAGCAACGTGGTGGGTGTCTTTCAGTGAAATGCTCATCCATGACACGGATATCTTGGAGATGTTGGTTGGAATTTTGAAGTGGCGAATGTCCGTTTTAAACTTTTTTCAGATTACAAATTTTGGAATTTTTAAAGAATCTCTGAAATAACAGATGAGACGAGCCATCCTTTTTCTTAATTTTTAACTTTCAGAAAATATTTATGAGAAGGTGGATACGTTAGAATTGGCATCGCTTCAATCATGCGAAAATAAAGGGTGGAACAGATTGCGTTGATTTGAGATCCACCGAATTTGGACAAACGATCCCATCAGTGGGAGCATTAAAGTATGTCGGTGGGACCAATACTTCGGCCGCCTTTTATTACTGAAGGATTTCAATTTATATATTAATTTTAAAAACCCCCCAAAATCATCTAAACACGTGGCATTTTTAATTTCCATGCATAGTTATGACACACGGCGCATTGTGGGGTTTCGGTAGACTTTTTTGTTGCAGTATTCTATAACGCGATTTTTTGAAAGTTTTTTCGGCGGATTTTTCTGGTCAAAATCCGGCAGCAATTTATTGGAATCCCAAGTTTGATAGCTAGTTTCTGCACAATCAATGGCTCCCAAGGGTTTTCCAGGGCGCTGAATCTAAATATGCAGTTAAAAAACCATTTTAACTGCTAAAAATCAAGATTTAACCTCATTTCTTCCGCGGGATTCCGTCACCGGAATCTCCAAAAAGTCGCATTATAGACAACTCCCTTTTTGTTTGCCTGTGACTTTTATATTTCCGACACGAATCATTCAACGGGAATATAATTTTTGCTAGTCTAATTAATTAGAGGAATTACTTTTAAAGTTATGGAAATTCAAGTTACATTTAGAGAAAATTTATTAAAGATTTTTGTAAATTTAAATTATAGTTATTAAATTTCAAAATGTTAGGTGTTTTAGCTGTTTTTGATGATGTTGAATCTATTTCTACCATCAAAAACACAATTCAAACACTGCCTTTACAAAATTCTCTATAAAAAATTTTGAAATTGTTTTGCTCAAATTCCAACCACTTTTAATTATCAGACAATATCTTGGCCTTTGTAGACTACCTCATAATTTTTGGAAAAAAAAATGAAAATTGAATTTGACTAAATTTTTAAACTAGCACAGAGTTTCACATCATTTAAACTTTATGAATGTCAAAACTTTGTGTTTAGTCTTTTCTCGGGGTTTTCTTTTGACTTATAAATAAGATGTGGAAGAAGATTGCTTATTTCCTTTTTAATAAATTGAGGAATTTAAAATCTCATATAAGGTAAAGTTTATATATGTATATTCTTAATTGGACTAGTTTATATTTTATAGTATCCAGTTTTCTTTTTATTTTAAATTAATTTAAATATTTGGAAAAATAATTAAGATTTCGGTTTTACTGAAATTCTGATTTATTAGATAGTGGATTTGGAAGAAGATTGCTTATTTGACTTTTATTTATTGGATAGATATTGATAATTGAATTTAGTTTAAATAGTTTGAAAAATTATTTTATAAAGAATCAAATTTTCATTAGAATTTTGATAATGAAATTTTGAAAAATTTTATACTTAAAATAAATAATTTTTGTTTTTTTTGGGAATATTTTTTAATTGAAGTAATTTTTTAGTAAAGATTTCTACGATTGGTTTCTTTAAAGGGTATTTGCCATCAAGATTTCAACCTGTTTAAGTAGGAGATTCTTACACTTTGACTTTGTGGTGTTTAAATATTATAATGATACATTAAAAAAATTAGATAATGTAAATCAATCTATTTAACTTTATGGAAAAACGACCCTACTTAAATATTTTAATCATATATGGAAAAACTAGGTAATGTAAAGCAACTGAATAAACACCTTGGAATCCTTCCCCATTAATGCTATAACAAGACTTAAGTTTATCGGAAAAGACAATGCAAATTCCTTTGGAATTCTGAGTCATCGCCAACTTAGCCAACATGGCTATGATGTGCGCGTTCGTATCCTAAAACTATGGCACTCTTTCTCCATCTCCGTTTACAAGCCGGGATGAGGAGGATCGTGGTAAATACAATTAAGAGATTAATTAACTTTTGGAAATATTGCTGAAGTCATGAACCAAGTGTGAGTACTAGTTTTGTAATTTTGAAGTAAAATTTAATTATTTTATATTTTATATTATTTATATATATATATATATATTTATATATAAATATATATTTTTAATTTAATGATGAGATTGTAATTTTTTGTTATTTAAATTGAATTTTTAAATGTATAAATGGATTGAGCATTTAAAAAAGATTTAGAATATTTGGATTCTACAAATTATATAGCTCAAAACTACAATTCAAACAAATTTCTATTTTCTTTATAAATTGACCAGAAAACAAGCCTTTAAAATATCAAAACATAAAACAATTAAAGTATGTTCCAAATAAATGAATATGGCAGCAAAAATTTGAAGGATGAGAATTTAAGTTAAATTTTGGAAACCTTGGTAAAATCTTAATGGTATCTAATATGTAAATTATAAAATGTTTAGCTGTATTTTTTATAAAAATATTCAAATTTCTAATAATCTCGGTAAATTTTTGGTGATTTTTAAGATAAAGTATTTATTTACCATAAAATTTAGGTGAATTATTTTTTAGAAAAAAAATGAAAATTGAAAAATATTACTCTTAAAAAATACATAAAAAATTATTAACCCTAATTTTTACTTATATAACCAGATTTTTTTTCAAATTAAAAAAATATATATAATATAGTAAATCAATATTATTATTTTTTAAATAATAAATTAAAATAATTTGATGGTTAGAGATAGATATCTAATTCTTAAATCTTTTATTTCGTTATCAATTTTTTTAAGTTATTAATGCCTACTCATATAAAACCTAATTATATTTATGAAGATTAAACTTTCTCGATTTGAAGTTAATATACCAAACTCAAACTCACACCTCAAACAAAGTTGGATTCTAATTATAATAGTAATCAATGAATAAAATATAACACTTTGTTTTAGTTAAAACCGGGTTTAACCCATTACAAACAAGATGAGGTTTATTAACCTAGAAAAACATGAATAACGATGAAAATAAAAATAAGCTATTAAAATAAATAAATAAATAAATAATAAATATATATATATATATATATATTTTCAAAAGGAATAATATTGGTAGATCCATTACAACAACATTATAATTATAAACCACAACATTTTTATGGATGGATGAACTAGTGATAATCAGAAAAATTGAGTATTTCAAATATAGAAATATTGAATTAGTAAATTAGAAGCATAGAGCTATTTAAGTGAAAATTATAATTTTTTATTAATTTCCATATTTATAAGAATAATTATTATAATTATAATATTTGTTAAATATTTTATTTTGATATTGCTAATATAAAATTTTAAATTTTAAATTTATTTATATTGAAATCTATTTTTATTTATAAGGAAATTTGTAATATTATAAAACGAATTATTAAAGTTATAATATTTGTGAACATTTATTTGATATTGTTTATTAGTTATAATTCTAATTTTTTTTGAAAGATAAATAAAATATTGAAAAAATTATTTCATTTTATTTTGGAGAGGATGGTTTATATATATATATATATATATATATAAGCATTTTCTCTAAAATAAAAGGAAATATATCTTTGATGGGTGTCATCTCGGAAATCACTTATCGGAATTGAAAAATGATGGACTCAGAGAGCTGTCTCTTCCCTCTAGTCATGATTGGCATGTAAAGGTTACATTTGGCTTAGTTGGAGGCAACCTTTGGAAGGCGGGATGTGACCTCCACTTGGCCTATTACAACCTACGCCTGGCGACAAGTAATTCCACACACTGTGATCATAGAATATAAGGGTGAGGCATTAATTTTGCATCGATGGAGGGTAGTGCTTTCAGTTTTTTCCATATGACTCAACATTCCATCTACTATATTGTCGCAAGTATGGAGGCGATGCAAGAGTTAGGGAGATTTGACAAGACTTGGATTCCATCTGACATCACATTGCGTAGCATTAATGCCTCCATCATACAGGGTATTGGGATGAAGAATCTCATAGAGCAGGGATACACACGACGGTTTCAGGGTACCTCCCTTCACTAGGGTTTTACATTTATATAAACAGTCGCTAAGTAGTTATTTTACAGCTTATCATGTCTAAAAACCTAAGGTGGCGAACTTATTTTGTCAACTCGGGGTGGTTACTTTTGTCTCGTTATAGTTTTTGGTTTCGCTCTAATTATTTGTGCCTTGTTTCGTTTTCTTATTCGCTTATGTCCATTCATGAAATTGTATGTGCTTTGGCCACGAGCAAGTGTTTGCTATAGGGTAAGGGCAGTGACTCATTTCTCTAACATCCCATTGTTCATCTCCATTGGAGCAATATGAAAGGGTAATAGTGTATCTTTCTACAATATTTTGTGTCCACACTACAACACCGTGGCAAGAAATTATTCACGGAGTCGTCAAGTTTTAAGAGTCTGTCACAAATGTTCTTCGTCGGTTCCATGCATAATACCTCATCTAGTCCCTCCTTTGAGTTTGTGATTGTTTTGTCCTTCGCAGACCTCTAATTAGTCGATCCATTTGGAGTCTCCTTCAATTGTCCCATCCTGGTTGTTGGAGTCTGGTATAGTGGCTCGCTCTCACTCTGGTTTTAATAATCACTCAAATCACATGTTTAAAGTGCAAGTCCGTAAGTCACATAAGGGTAGTCTTCCATCTGTTCAGGCTCATAACGACTTCAGTTCCTATTTCGTTTTAGGAACAGTTCGATGGGGGTATACCGATTATGTTAGTCTCCACTTATCAATTTCCTAATCTCACCCCTCCATCAATTATTACGTGGTTTTTAGGGTCATAGTAGTCAGTCTTTCGTCTCATTTGAAGTATCATCAGGTCAATGTGCAGTCCAAAATTTTCTTTTGCACAAATTCATGCAGATATATCTATCACATGGCACCACGCCAATGTCTGCTTAGTTGAAGAGGCGACACACTAGGGGCATCCTGCTCCAGGCAACACTGCATTTTTTTGTGGGAGTTGGCAGCAAATTTTTTCAACTCAGTCCCCTTCAAAATTTGAAAGGAAATCCACACTCTGGAATCAAAATAATTTGGAGAATGCATGTAGCGCTCAGACTCTAAAGTTGTCTATAGGGGTAACAACAATTGGGTTCTCGATCCGGGTAAATGGAGGAAGAGGTGACTATACTTTATCCACTCTATCTCAACTCATAGGCAGATGACCAACCTTCTCCACATGGTGTTGCGAGATAAACATGTAGATAATTTTAAGCTATTTGTTGGAGAGGAGGACATAGAGAGGATCCTATAGGATGTTTGATGTGATATGGATGAAATAGTAGTTCATCTAAAAAAATGGAATGTTACATAGGCTCATATTTTGATTTTGATTTAGTGACTCCCAGAATGGGTAGTCAATCATTAATGTAACTCCACTTAACATGGTCACAACATGTCCTTCTTCATACATCTTAATGATTATCTTAGATGACTGAATCTATAATATTTTATGGTTAGTTTTGAATGTTTGGTCTTTTGCTTGTATGGCATCACAGTTAGTTATGTTATGTATATGTTTCGTCATGTTTCTTCTTATCAGACTTCTATTCTCAGTATGTAACATGTCAACTAGTAGTAACTATCAAATCTTAGAGCATGCAAGTCAACCACGACATTAAGATATAGAGACATGTGGTCTTTTTTTGGTCAGTAAGATGTTGATATTCAGACCAGGTTGGCAGGGTCTTTTAAAGTATATCAAATGTAGTTATGCTCTTATTGACTATTAATAGAAATCATGGGATGGGTATTATACTATATATCTATCTATATCTATATATATATATATATATATATATATATATATATATATATATATATATATATATATATATATATATATATATATGAGATGTTGAGACTAGACTGTGAAGATGTAATTTGTAATAAGTATCTTTTTAACTATGTTTGGTTTTTGTTTTTTCTTTTCTTATTTTAATCATGAATTTTGTGTGATTATCTAATTTTGTTTACAACCTTTCACTTTCATCTTCTAAATGTTGGATTGTCTTTCTCAACCCTTTATTCTTACCTTGAATATATTGATTATCTCTTTCAATTTGTGAAGTCTTTCCCATTTAAGACATTTATCCATGGTGATTGTATTGATTTTTTTAGATACTTGGAAAGGTGTTTTTTTCCATTGCTTTTTATCGTAGACATTTCATTGATAATTTTTCACAAGAAACCTTAACTATTTTTTTCCAAGGAGAAAAACATAATATTTTTATTTCAAAGATTGAATTTAACATCTTGATCACTAATCTAGAAAGTGTCGAGAGGGATCAAATATTTCAAGGTTTAAACCTGTTTTCAAGTTATACACTCGAAAACAGGTTTTCGACTGAAGAAATTTGATCCCTCTCCGCACTTTCTAGAGCGAGTAATAGAGAGAAAGTAGTGCATGAAGTGAACCAAATAATGTGTTTGAGTGAACGAGATGAATATGTAGGAATGAAATGAACCACATGTAAGACTATGAGTGTGAGTTTGAAAAGGGGGTGACCAAGAGCCTATTGAGTGATTGCAGACTTGTGAGGCACTAAAATTCAAAGGAGAAGCATCAATGTTGTTATAACAACAAAGGGATCATGCATGTAAGACACTAAAAAACAAAGGATAAACAACAAGGTACTACTAGAATATTGAAAGAATTCATTTTTGTGTTGTGTAGGTACATATGCCACTAAAAGTTAAAGGAGAAGCATTGAAGTACTATCAAGATAATAAGGGGCTCCCTTTTGTGTTGTGCCAACCCATGGTGGCCTTATCTTGTTCTATTAATAGACTTTGACTCAATTCTTGAAGTGGAGAATCTTGAATCTTGTATGTGGAGGAAAGAAGGAAAGTGAAAATTTCAACCTTGAGCAGTGTTATTTTTTGACATGAAATGTTTGATTTCCATATGATGTTCTAAAATGAGTGTGCTAATATGGAATGATTATGTAGTGTAATGATGTTTCCTATTAATTTACTTAGCACCTAGTTGAAAAGTATGAAATGATTAACTATGTGATGGTTTTGAAAACGAATTTTGTTGTTGTTGTAAATGATATATTGAAAGGAAATTATGACTAAGATACTAACATGTTACTATTGAACAAGAATGAAGATTGTAGGTAGAATTCCTTAGGTATGTCATGGGATGTAAGCCCACAATGACAGCTAAAAATATCACCACCTACAAATAGCCAAGCAATATGAGCAGAGTCTCATGTTTCTGAGACCTAGATTTTGTATGAAGCAAGTTTGGTAAATAAAACTTTTGATGGAAAATTATGTTAGTAGAACTCATGTAAACTAAATGTTTTGATAGTGGGGAAACGATGAATCAACGAGGAAGGATAGATAAATGGCATGAAGTAAAGAGCATCAAAACAAGGCCATTGAAGTGACATTAGACCCAAGATAAGTAAATTATGTTAGGAGAAAACCAATGGGATGGCATGGAAATAAGACTCTAACAATTTCTTTAATATTCCTATGAAGGAAAACCTTGATTAGGTAGATTTCCTAAGGAAGGGGATTGCCTAAACCCAAAATGGTGACTGATTAGCAGAAAGAGGAGACTTGTTGAGTGATATGTGAACCTATATTTCTTGAGAAATAACATCTTAAGTGATGCATATAACTATGGTTGTGAAGGAATTGACTTTTCGAACGATCAACTCTTATGTGTTGCCAAAAAATCTAGTTTTAGGAGAAAAAGGTTGATCATCTAATTACAAAGAATGACAATTCTTGAGCGTAAGAATCATATCTAGCAAATGATAAGGCAAAATAGGAAGCGTTTCTCCATATTGCATAAGAACTTACTTTGTCCATGACAAACGAGCATGGAAGTAATCATTGGAAAAGCATCCCTTGTAGCAAAAAGCTCGAAGTTTGCCATGCCAGAAACTAAGAAATTCAATAATGATGCATGAGTGAAGGTGAATAGTGCACATATTTATCTAGTGTGTACTTAGAATAGTTTCCCAAGAAATCTTAAAAAGTGGAATAATTGAGACTTTGTCCCTAGAAATGCACCCAAAGCGACCAATTACATTACACTGTGCCAAGAGATTGATTCCATATGGCATTATTTTCACAGATTTTGATTATGCCCATTTATTTTTCATTAATGTCGATGTACTAACAACTACACATGGGCTTAGGTGGATTTTCAACTCTCACATTGGTTTTCTTAGGTATCTGCATCTAGCACTCATGTCCTTTATGTTGTTGGAAAAACTGTGAAGTGGGCTTCTTGGATTCCCCATATTTGAGTGACCTTCCAATTTGAGAGTTTGTTTGCCAACACTTGGAGTCAATCCTGATATATTTCACATTGACACAAACCACCATATTCCTTAAGAGTATTATGCATGTTGATTTATTTATTTAGATGAGCACTTATATGACATATGCTTCATCCATTATGAAATTGAAAGGTGGTTTTACAGTCTCTTTAAGGATTCACATATCTCCCTCTAAGGATTCACGACTTATGAGGACTAATAGTGCTTAGCTTTTGTTTCCTTTGATGTGTTTGACTTTCCAGTTGCATATTTTAGAGAAAAAAATATTTAGAGTGTCATGCACTAGGTTGATTACTTCCTTCTTTGCTTCTAACATTTCATAACTTGAATAGGAAGAGATCTCTTGGCCATTGTCTTGGCTCAGGTGGTAGCTATGTGAACTGTCATAAATCCAAGAATATCATTGAAATTGTACACATCATGTACTTTATTATGCCCTTAAATATTAGAAGTGTTTCACCAATATCAAGTAGTTCTTTTTTTAGAACATCTTTTTTAATTAAGATTTCTTCTTTTCATATAACTTACAAGTTTATATGCTTGAAGGATTCTCAAGTGGTAGTGATGTGAAGTGTCATATATACAAGGATATCATTGAATTATACACATTATTTACTTTTCTATGCCTTTAATTATTCGAAGTGCTTCTCTAATATCAAGTGGTTCTTATTTGAGAACATTCTTTTTTAATTAAGATTCTTGTTTGTATATAACTTAAATGTTTAAGTTTTCAAAGGATTCTTGGAGAAAGACAACAAGTCTTGAAGCCATTATAATGATATACTCATTATGTATTCAACATATCACAAGTGGGAATTGGACCTTGACGAGAAGGATGACAACATTTTTTCCGACCATCTAAATTACATCTAATTAACATTTTAAATTTTAAAATTACTTATTATATTATATTCATTTAAAAAATTATAAATTTAATTTAATTCTTAATACTCTTACTACTCATATGTAAATGTGAAAAGTTTGCTTTAACGAAAAGTATAATGATGGCTTTTGAAAGCAAATTCAATCAAGCCCCTTGCCCTAATAAAATGGCTAGCGCTACATATACATAAAGCCATAATAAAAGGTACAAATCATCCCAAGGGACACATTTTTATGTGGACTATGTCAAAACTCTATTGTGAATCACTGTAATTTTTAGGATCTAAATTATTTTTATAATGACACTGTGTTTTGAATTTAATTGAAATTTTGATTATGTATCTTATTAATATGTTTTTAAATAAATTATATAACAAATTTATGTTAATAATATTATTATTTTAATATTAAATATTATTTTTCCTTGATGGGGCGAACGAACAATGTGAGACGGGCTTACGAGATTGATCCAAATGGATCCTAAAACACTCTCTAAAGTCTTTGAAATCTCTTAAAAATGCTTAAAAGATCCAAACCATCGCATAAGGGGAACCCTCCAAAAGGCAGAAAAACACTATCAGGAAGCGGAAACATAGAGAAAACAGTGAAAACATAGAGCAACGGAGGTTGGAACAATGGATGCACAGCCACTGTTAGATCTGGTTGTTCAACGGTTCAGATCAATCGGCGGTGGCAATTAGCGGATATCAGTGGAGACCATATGTATGTTGCAATAGTGATACGATGGGGTCAACAAGGACCGTCGAACAAGCGTGCAGATTAACGGCCCACATTGCACCGCCATATCGCATCGGCGGATTTCAATAGTAGCACTCAGCACAACCCGGGGCCCAAGCAACTTGCGACTGCAACAAGTCACATCACAAAGTCACATCGGAGCCATACAGAAGGGCGGACCTATGCACATATATATGTGCGATGCGATCAACCGAACTTGATAACGAATATAAACATTGTTGCATAACGTTTGAGATCCGCCAAAAGGCATTTGTTAATGTATTTTAGCATATTTCATTATTTAACGAAATATAAAGAAACAACGCCGATGCGATAAAACCCGGACCCGAAGGGGTTTGGGAATGAAAATATATAATATTTCAGATCTGCCAAAGCCATTTTTTTATGTTATTTTCACAGTTTTAACATATTTTCTTTAACACAAAGGAATAGGCCATTGCAATATGTGACAACGACTTGTGGGCGGACCCGATAGGAGTATAGACTGGATTTGAGGACTTTTGAAGTCTAATACATAGTGTTTTGGTGGATTTTCTCAGTTTCGAATACATTTCTCTGTTTTAATAGAGAGCAACTGGTTCAGGGGTTCCAAAGGCCCGAGGCACTCTTATGTTGCAGAATAGGTGGCCACCTCCCCTTTATGTGTTATGCAATGATTGTGTAACACTGGAAGAGGGATCTGAGCAGACAGAGGTCAGGAAGACAAAAAGCCGAGAAGCTGAAATGAACATACAACGTAGTTTGGCTTTAAAGCCATAGAAAACAGAAGACAAAGGCAGACAGTGCCAAGACAGAGCTAAGACAGAGACAGAGAGTGATTAAGAGAGTCTGTGTACTCAGAGAAGGCTTGAGAGGTTCAAGCAAACTCTTACTGTTATATTTGTTGTGTATTATCAAGTAGTTCTTTTTTGAAAACATTCTTTTACTCAAGATATTTTTAAAAAAAGACAAAGAAGCTTAAACCCATTACAAAAATATACTCATCCTAAACTCAACAAATTACATGCTAGAATTCAATTTGGACCCAAAAAAAAACATTTCTCCCAATAATTTAAAATACATCTAATTAAAAAAGGGCTCAAATCATGAGAGGAAAAGATTTTGTATTTTACTATGTAAAATTGCATAGTGAATCATCGTAATTTCTAAAATCTAATTTTTTTAGCTGATGGCATTATGTTTTGAAAATTTTGGTCCCTTTAAAAGATATTGGGTTAGTTGAAATTTGAGATATTAAATTAGTTGAAATTTTAAAAGGGATAGATCAATTTTTTTTTTTATTACACAGTTATGTTATTATTCTTTTTTATAAAATAAATTGTGTAGAAATTTTCAAAACTTGTAATGTATTGAGGGTAGTGTACATTATATTATATTGTTTTATCATAATTTAATATAAAATAAGAAATATTTTGTAATAATATTATTGTTTTGTTTTTTTGCACATTGAAACTGTGTGGCTTTTGTTTATTGTATAAGAATCATTGACATTTGAAAAAAAAATAAAAAGTATTTATTGAAAAAACAATTTATATAATATTTAATTTAATGAAAACAAATAAACAACATATTTAATACCAAAATAAAAATGCAACATTGTACATAAAATTGCAATAATAAAGATATACGAATTACTCACAAGACAATATTGTACCATTTTACATCTATCTTAACTTCTAATCTACCAATGGTCAAGAGGGATTACATTTTTGTATAGATGTATCTTTTGTATGTAAGCTACATGCAAAAAAAAATATAAAAACAGGGACATTGCCACCGAGTGGCTCTTGTTTTATTAACATCCATTCATTTTTGTTGTTCTATTTCAATACTTAAATTTGTTCTATTTCAATATATAAAGGTTGAATAAATACCTATATTTTATTTTGAAATCAATTCATTAGGTATAAAAGTATTTTATATAAATTTATAATATTATTTACAAAATATATATTATAATATTAATTATTTTATTTTTATTATTTAAAAATTATGGTTATTAAAATAAAGATAGATGCATTTAAATATTAAAAATGGATAGTTTTTGGGGGTCAAATTTAAAATTTATTTTTCCAAATGTGTTTTTGTATAATAATTTATATAAAAACTTTTCATTTAAATAAAATAAAATAAATAAATAATTTAAAAATATAATGCTGATTTATGAAAATATAATTTTTTTTTGGACAATTAACATTATTCATTATCAATTTAATATATATTTTTTACCATACTTGATTTCCAAAATAATTTTTATTTATTATTAGTTTATCCTTTTAAAAGCTTGGTCGATTAAGTCTCTACCACTTTTTAGGTTAGTACATCGAAATTGCACATGGAAGTTATAAATTAAAAATTTAAATAAATTCAAAATTGATGTTGTGTCGGTTGATGACAAAGTGAATATTAATCACCAGTGCAATAGAGTTTTAATATCAACCATCTTATTTTTAAGCAAAAAGCAATTTCTAGTAAAATAATTAGCGAGATGTTTATAGATTTTTTTTTTTTAATTAAAAAGTTTATAATTGTATATAGTTATTATAAAGTTATTATTATAATTTTTATAATTTTTATACTTTAAAGGATTTGATTTCTCTTGTCACACTTGCAGAAAAGGTTTGTAGTTGTATTTGATCCTTCTTAGCTATACTTGCTGAAAAGATTTGCACTTATATTTGATCCCTCACTTACACAATTGAGGAAAGATTTGCACCTTCAGATATTTTGTCTTTCAAGACATTTAATATATTTGGAACTAAGATGGATATAGTGTTAAAAAATCTATCATAAAGTAAATGGTTTTGTATATAACCATTCTTATATATAGCATTTTGGTGGAAATAATTTAAGTTGTTAATATTTTTATTTAATTTCAAGAATAATGTTTAAAATTTCTGTAAAATAATATGTTTATGTTGATTTTATATATAGTCATTCTCATATAAAGCATTTTGGTGGAAATAATTAAAGTTGTTAATATTCTTATTAAATTTCAAGAATAATGTTTAAAATTTGTGTAAAATAATATGTTTGTGTTAATTACTATGACAAATTCATATTAATTTCAAAATCTATCTTGCATGGAGAGAGATTTTTTTAAAGTGCAAATAAATAAATAAATTAAAATTTTTCAAACTTTAAAATTAATTACATAATCAAAAAATTAAATGTTTAAATTAATTAAAAATGCAGCTCTGAGGAACATAATTTGTCCATTATGAAAGACCACCACCAACAAATATGTTTTGGAAGGACAATTTATTCTTTCAAAAAGATAAGTTATCATCATGTTTTAAACTTTTCAAACCCCTCTCTTTATGTCCAAAAGATTAAATGAACAAACAACAAAGCAAGAAAAATGGAGTTAAAATAGTTTTCATAAAAAAAAAATTGAAGTGACAAATAGAGAATTAAATAATTTATAAATATTAAGATTCATAAATATTTAGATTTGATATGTATACTTTTATGACATTTGTTATAGAGAATTTTATTTATTTATATTTGTTATAAATTTTATGATTTGATTTGTGTACTTTGTGACACTTGTTTGCCATAGAGATTTATTTTTTAAAATTTGTAATAATATTTATTTGTAATAAATATTAAGATTTGATAGATGTGTTTTATGAGGCTCATGCGGTTTTGGATTTATGGTGAATAGTAGGTTATTGGTTCAAATCCCCATGGGTGCTTACTTACCAAAAAAGAGATAGATGTGTTTTATAACACTTTTTGTTATGAGAATTTTTTAAATTCTAATTTTTTAAAATAAATTTTATTTCTGATAAATCTCTTAAAAGCCTCAGAAAAATTAATAATTTCATTGATATTTAACAAATTAGAAAATAAAATTTAAATTTAGAAAAATTCAAAATTAAATTTTTAATTTCAAAAAATCAATTTAGTAATTTTTTTTTCTAATTTTAATAAACTTTATAGATTATTTGAAAAAGTCAATAAGTCAAAAGTTTTTTACGACAAAGTGATTGCAATATAACCTATTAAACAAATATAACAAATTGGAGAATTAAATCACATTATTTTTTAATGAAATTGCTATAGTATTTTTATTATTAAATTAATGATACCTCGAATATTGTGAGTCAACATGAGTACATGTAGTGGAGAAGTGGATAAGGGGTTTCCATGGGCTCAATGGATGAGTCACACCACAAGAAACGGTGGGAGACGTGTTTTCAAAAGGAAGAAAGACCATTATTAAGATGAGAGTTGGTGGGAGCTTAGCTCTGTTGTCAAAGTTTTGTTGGTGGGAGTTTATCTTTGCTCTTAAATTATACGGTTCAGTGTTTTGTTTCAAAAATATATGTCAATCTGTTTAATGCATGGAAGCCACGTTCGGATACAAATATTAGAATTTCCATATTGGGATACTTTCATTTTGTTTATATTCAATAAAAATTACGTTTAAATATTTACAATAAAATTTACAAAATTATATTTTTCAATCAGAATTTACTTTTTTTTGTATTTCTATACTAATTTTAATCTTAATTTTGTATTTTTAATAATAAGTAATCAAAATTTTTGTTGCATTGATTATGACGTTTGATGCGCAGATTTAAAAAGCATTATGAATATGCGCACATTTAAAAAGCATTATGAATATTTAATGCGTTAGGGTTAGGGTTATATTTATCAAAAGTGTTTGACATGGATTATACTACAAAAAATCGTTAAAAGTGATTATATTAAAAGTTTAATTTTTCTTTAATTATTTTTATTGTATCATTATATTTTATTATATTCTTTATTTTTAATAATAACTTTAAATTTTCTGGCTGCGGGTGTTAAATAAGGCATTCAATGAGGAGGCGGCCTCATTAAATGACAAGTGGCCGCCCACTCCAGCGATATGGACCGAAGCCTCGAGAAGGCATCACCTCGGTCCGGCCAACAGCGAAGCAAACATTAATGGTGAGGGGAGAACTGTTGGTTGCAGAGGTATATTGGTCGTTTGGGAGAACAGTTCGACGATGAGAGCGGTTCAGTTGGAAGGTGCGCGAAGCTCTGTCTGTCGGGAGCTCTGTACGGTCTCTGTGGTGAGTGGTGCGTTCGACTCTTGGATGACTGCACCGCGGGTGCATGAGCCCAAGCACAGACCTCGGCCCTCGGCTCTGGAGGCCCTAGTTCTAAGCCTGAATTTTCAAAGAATTTGTGGCTCTGTGTTATGGTTAGGCGCATGGTATGTCATTCTGTCCTTTACCAGCTTTGTTTCTAAGCGCCTTCGACCTCCAGAAGCTCTGAGTGTCGCGGCGTCTCAGGTCCTCTGTGTCCCGGTTCGAGATTTGGTCCTCTAGCACCTTTGTCATTCCTGGTTCTGGTCGGTTCAGCTCTCTGGGAGCCGTTCACCCCGCGCAGCTCCTGAAAAGGCTCGGCTCTCGACCTGTGTGGTAAGCATTGCTATCAGTATTCGCGTTCCATTACCTGTTTCGCATTTGTTGTGGAAGCTATTGCACGGGTTTAAAATCCTCGGTGGTGCAAAGCATTCACGGCCTCTGGGCAGAATTGGTTCTTTGTTGGTTACAGGATGCCGCGTGAGAGGCAACGTGGCGCTTGCAGGCGGGGAGGCTCAAGAGGCGGTGCCAGAGGGCGGGCTTCATCGCCACGCTCCTCGGCATCCTTCAACTCCCAGACAGAGGCAATTAGCTCACCAGGAGCTCGAAGAGGGCGCAGAAGAGGCAGAGGACGGGGAAGAGCCGCGGTGTGTCCGTTTTGGGGGCACCCATCAACCCGCTTCAGGTTTCCGTGTACGCTGGACAACGCAGTCTATTATGTTTCAGTGTGCATTGAAAAATGCGACCATGCTGATCGACCAGAAGCCCCAGCAGAATCGCGGCCACCCTCACCTGTTCAGGGTCAGCGACTACAGTCTGCGGAAGCCTCGGGTGCGGTGGCGGGGAACAGAGCTGGACCAAGCGAGCCTGCGAAGGACGACGCGCCATACACAGACTCGAGTGCCTCAGACTCCTATGGCTGCACAGTGGTGGAGGAGCAACCCGGCACATATGTTAGTCCAGCGGTGGAGGAGCCACTAAATCCATACACCTAGGCACGTTTCATGGTCGATCGGGGTGGTATGGATACTCTTTGTTCAGTTTCTGGATGTCGATGTAATTGCTATAGTTAGTAATGGGAGTCCGTCTATGATAGGTGTCGGGTCGCACCACTCAGGTTTTGGTATGTCGATTTTAATATATGTGTCTGTAATGTCTATGTTGGTCATGTTTGTGTCTGTAAACTCCTCCCTCGCCTCAATAGGGAGTGGCAGGTTCAGTTTTTGGTGGTTCTAGTTTGGGGTCGGCGGACAGTTTCACAGTCCTTTATTTTCTTCGGCTCAGTCTCAGTCTCAGATTGTCAACTTGTTCAGGGAGCCCAATCATGGTGGCGGATGTAACTCTCTGTAATCTTTTTGTACTATAATAGAATTAGTCAGATTTACACAAAAAAAAAAAAAAATAATAACTTTAAATTATTTGATTCATAATAATTAAAATAAATGTTGTTGGTTAGAAAGTCCTCATTAATAACTAATTTTAAACCATAATCATCTCTGTTTTTTTAAAAGATTTTCGACAATAACATGTTCAAAACAATTTCATCAATGCATTTAACCATTAAAATGTGGTCTTACTAAAAATCTTTTAAAAAAAATTATAAAACGCAGAAACCTGAATTCAATTATGAACTATCGATTTCAGAAATAATCATCCTAGACCTATTTATTAATTAGTAATTTTTATTATTCTCGGATGCCGTTTTAACTTTGATTACGAGAATTTATCGCCTCACTTGACATTCCATTCCGAATTAACCCCGCGACTTTCGACGCGGTTGCGGTTCTACAATCAAATTATTAATCCAAAAGAGTAGTATAATTTTGTCACAATTTTATTTGAGAAATAATGGACGGATAAAAGGGATAAAAGAGTAGTTTAATTTTGTCTCAATTTAATTTTGACGATGATAATTATAAGTTTCAGGATTTTGGGTATTTTAGAAATTTTTGACGTGATGAATTTATTTTCGTCATGAAAAAAGCGATTCAAATATTTCAGCTGTCAAATTCAAACAGTCCAGCTGGCAGATTTGTTAAAATTTTCTTGCCAAATTCAAACAAAAAGACAAAAAAAATTGGTAGAAAAAATAACAAGAAAATGATACCATGAAACCATTGGTCCGTGATTGATAGATACTCTTTCCATCGCGAGAAGAGCAAACATCACATTCTCATTCTTCTCTCTCTGATCACCGACCAGGGACGGAATTTGACGGGCAGATTTACTATCATAGGATGATTTGCCATCAAATACAAGTAAAAAATGGGCAGATTTCCCATCATAGTATGATTTGCCATCAAATACAAGTGTTATAAAACTGTCAATTTTTTTGTTGAAACTGTAAATATAGTGGTGGAAAAGTGTTAAAACCAGGATGTGTCTGTTTTGAAATTTGAAGCCTAATACCCACGAACCGATGCTAAGTCGCCTTCCTGAATAGAACGATTCTGGACTCACGACTGTTATATATATGAAAGTCAACTCTCTTACATCATCTCCCGCAATAAAAGCACCCAATGATGTTCGAATCTCCGGGTTATAAGTTAAGAGTAAGATTGCCGTTGTGTGTACATGTTATGGATGGATTCATTTCCTTTGGAGTTGTCTATAATGCGACTTTTTGGAGATTTCGGTGACGGAATCTCGCAGAGGAAATGAAGTTAAATCTTGATTTTTAGCAGTTAAAATGGTTTTTTAACTGCATATTTGGATTCAGCGTCCTGGAAAACCCCTAGGAGCCATTAATTGTGCAGAAACTAGCTATCAAACTTGGGATTCCAATAAATTGCTGCCGGATTTTGACCGGAAAAATCCGCCGGAAAGGCTTTCAAAAAGTCGCGTTATTTCCTTTTCACAAGTAGCTCTCCGATGTTGACGTCTACTGCCCCTCCTTTCCGTGTTCGCTGGCATTTTGGACACGTGTCCAAGAGATTGTCAAATATTCCAAGAAAACAGTACGCGTTGAGTACAGCAACATGTGTCCCACAGGAAAGTAGAGGGCCTGCAAATATGAATTACAGAAGGAAGTTGTCTATAATGCGACTTTTTGTAGATTCCGGTGACGGAATCCGGCGGAAGAAATGAGGTTAAATCTTGATTTTTAGCAGTTAAAATGGTTTTTTAACTGCATATTTGGATTCAGCGCCCTGAAAAACCCCTGGGAGCCATTGATTGTGCAGAAACTAGCTATCAAACCTGGGATTCCAATGAATTGCTGCCGGATTTTGGCCGGAAAAATCCACCGGAAAAGCTTTCAAAAAATCGCGTTATAGACTACTGCTTACAGAAGACGTATAGCAACGGGGCGGGGGCAATTCCTATTTCCACCTCCATAGCAAAGTTAATGCTATGGAAGTACTCTGACAGAGCCATGGACCATACGTTTCCGCATACATGGCATGGATGTATTATGGCAACTTTCGGCAACCTCGATAAACTCATAGTTTCATTTTCCGGCCATTGTACAACTTCCGCTGACATGTACAAGCTCCAAACGCATTAATGATTGTTCATTTGAATTTTGAAAACTCGCCCCGCCTAAACACTGAAATTTGGATTTCAAATAGCACTCGCCATCGCCCAGTCCCTATGCTATAATCTCAGGGACATCCATGGCCTGTCCACATGTCAGCAGAACTGTAGCCTTATTGAGATCTGTCAACCCCGAATGGAGCGCCTCGGCAATCAAATCTGCTCTCATGACTACAGGTATGATTCTGGGAAGCTCAAGTTATCAACAAATTGGAAAGCCTGGGGTCAAATTCCAGAAGCCCAATTTCAGTTTTGATTCATTTTTTCTCATTTCTGCAGCAACCACAATGGACAATGCGAACGCTCATATAACAAATGACACGGGCTCCTCAACCACAGCATTTGACTTGGGAACAGGGGAGCTAAATCCCGTGAAGGCTCTGGACCCCGGGCTGGTCTATGAAAGCGATCCAAAGGACCATTTTCTGTTCCTCTGCTATTTTGGTTACAATCAAACCCAAATCGGCAGCATAAGTGGGAACAAATCCTTTGTCTGTCCCCAGGATTCGAAACCGGAACTCATCAGCAACCTCAACTATCCATCCATTGCCATATCCCAATTGAACGGTACCAGGTCTGTAGTTCGAACATTGATGAACGTGGGTCCCGTTGATTCAATATACACAGCCACCGTGATGCCCCCTCCAGGGGTGGATGTGAAAATATCTCCTGAGAAATTGGTGTTCTCAGCATCTCAGAAAAGTATTAGCATCAATGTCCAACTGAAGGTCACGGCTACTGCCTCTGTGAAGAACTATGTGTTTGGCAGCCTGAGTTTCTCTGATGGCACTCGTTCTCTCGTTACACCACTCGTTGTGAATCCCGTTTCTGTTTAATGATTTCCATTCAATGCAGAGGTACTTCTAATAAAATTCCATGGAGACCCGTTGCAGGCTTTATGGTCATGTTCTGAGCTCAAGGATCTTCATATATATGCGGTGTTGATGATATTCACATACGTGCGCATATACGAAAACTGGGCATATACGGAAGATGTACGCATATACGGAAACTGGGCATATATGGAAGATGTGTGTATATACGGAAATTGGGCATATACGGAAGATGTGTGCATATACGGAAACTGGGCATATACGGAAGATGTGTGCATATACGGAAACTGGGCATATACGGAAGATGTGCGCATATACGGAAACTGGGCATATACGGAAGATGCGTGCATCTACGTAAGATGTGCGCATATACGGAAACTGTGCGCATATATGGAAACCATTTTTTCTTTCTTTCTTATATTTTTTATTATTAGTATTTGGTGTAATGGTATTTCTCACGTGTGATACACTTCTTCTTATTGGTGTTATTTAATGACAACAATGTTGGTGAAATCTAGTTCTGTCATCTACTCTCATAATCATGTTACAGTTATTAATTGTAAACAAAAATACATCCACACCTTATCATAGAATAAGTATTTGACGTAATGCATTAAAAGTATATTTTTATACATAATGGACTAAAAGTATTCTTTTTATATGGTATCATCATGATAATTTCATTGAAGTGATCCACAACTAAGATAAGATAGTCATTATCCCTATTAATGGTCAACAAACATCCAATAAATATATTAAAATTAATTCCCACGGTTTTCTCATTAATATAACTCCAAGAAATTTTCACAATTTTTAAATTATTGAATTAAATGTTATTCAGAGAAAACAATATTTGAAAAATGTGGTTACCATTTGTGTCATCTATGAAAATAAGAAATATATTTATAGTATGGTATTCTTCTCCACCCCAAAGTTTCCTAATATTTTATTTGTTTGAAATTTATTCACCAAGAATGTAAATTTAACATATAACTTGTAAATGAGAAAAAAAATCTAATTGATCATGGCTAGGGATGATATATTTTCCCAAATTTACCAGAAAGTGCATTGATCTCCATCCATATGAAGTGGTTCCTTGTGGAGGCAAATTAGCCATGAGAAACAAGCATGTACTTCATAGGTAATCAAACTTAAATACAAAGGAAAATCACACACTACTTTAACCACCCATGCTAGACCCCATTGACCATGTTTGATATTTTTGAGAATGGTGTTCCTCATGAAATAGTGGTAATATACCATTTAAGAACATTGCTTGAATCATAAATATTTTGATAATAATCGATTTATATGATAAATATTTTTATATAGATAATGTAATTTTTTTCAAATCGAAATTTATTTTTAAATACATTTTCTTAAAATATTTCCAAAATAACCCATTTACTTAAATAATTTATTTTACAATTCAAAATAAAAATAAAATAATACCTATATAAATATGAATAAAAAATATCATTACCCTTTCAACTATTAAAATTGTTTGTATATATACATAATACATTTCACAATACTGGCCATATAAAATTCAAAACAGTTAACCATTTAAAGTAATTCACTAACCACTTAACTAACTTAGGGATACCAAATTTCCATATGTATCTTATTTATTATAATGCATTACATTTTTTTATATAAAAAAAAAAAATGTTTCATGCTATACTCAATGTAAACTAGCTAATACACCATTTAAGAACATTGCTTGAATCATAAATATTTTGATAATAATCGATTTATATGATAAATATTTTTATATAGATAATGTAATACCTTCCCAATGCTCACACCATTTCCCTGTGTTCTTCATTGTCTTCGTCATGTTGTTCTTCTTTTGCAGCTTCAGTGGGTTGTCTTGGGTCACCCCACCTTGGCTTTTTCCTTTGTTTTAAGGTTTAGAGGCGCCTTTCCCTTGCTTCAGATTCACATATCCAAAGTCTCGCTTCTTCCGTTTAAATTCATGCTTGATCTTGACAACATATTGATATGCGGCACCAAGAAAGGATATTTCCAGGAACTCCATCTCGTCCTGGATATACTTGTGTAGACATTCGCAGTACTTGAGTACCAAATTCCGCTTCGATATCCTGGATGAGCAAGAAGCAGAAGTTTGTGGCTTTGAGCACCACCGAGGCAGAGTACATTGTTGCTAGCACGGCCTCCTATGAGGCAAACTAGTTACGAAAGCTCTTCAGTGAGCTATTTGGATTTACATTGGATACCACCATGATCCTATGTGAAAACCAGAGCAGGATTCGTTTATCAGATAATCCTGTATTCCATGGTCGCTCCAAGAATATCAATATCAAGTACCACTATATTCGTGACATGGTGCAGCATGAAGCTATAAGGCTCCAACATATCGATACAGATGAGCAGGTCGCTGACATTTTAACAAAGCCCCTAGGAAAGGTCAAATTTATGACTTTCCAAGAACGACTTGGAGTCATTCAGAGACCCTCTTTTGAGGGTCAAGTATGATGTACTGAGCTCTGGGAGCTCTAGGGGGGCACGAGATACTTCTTGGAGTAACATATGACCACAGGGTAACTCACCATCCCCTATTGGTGCACTTTGTATAGGGTAAAAGGTTCAACCTTCCCCTGACACCCCGTGGTGACTATGGAATAGGATGCTTATTTATCCATGGCCTCTGTTAGGATTCCAAGAAACTCTCCTAGGTTGTAGCTTGGAGATGCCTGGTAACATATAAATTCAACTTATTGTTGCAAATGGATGAATGGAAGGAATGATGCTTGTCCAAGCTAGATAACCACTTCTATTTTGTTTCACTCTAGACATGTGTGAACACCCTCAGACTACAAGGCTTTAGACCACCAACTACTCACAGTTTAAGATTGGGTGAATATGGAGAATATTGACCACACCAGCAGATGCACAAGACCATGTGATGGCCGGCTGCAACCAGTAAAGAAGTCTACAAATCTAATCTACTAATGCACAGACAGGATGACAGCTCTCTGGCACCAGATGAAGAGAAACCTAAATAATTCATACAATGATACATACAAGATTTTAACACAGAGATAGGATGATAGCTACTCTAATGCTAAACATCAAGAGTTCAAGTGTACAACATATCAGGCATAGCTTGGAAGGGAAGAGAAATGGAAAGTGAGCAATTAACATCAAAAGAAGCTTGTATTAATTGAAAATGAAGACGAGACGCTGCAAGTATAAAAATAGTTACAATCTATATAAGTTTAACTTTACACCAAAACATCAACCACCAACCCTGATTACACCTTGTTTTTGGGTATATATAAAGTTTCATTACAAAGGCACTTGGCCATTTTAGGTATGGAGGGGTCATAATTGACCACCAACTGCATTTAATTGTCTGATGGAGTCTCTGAGTCTGTTTGCCTACTTCAGTGGATGAATTTGGTCTTTCAGGTGCTCTGTTGTCCTCTCAGGCAGCAGGAGTGCTCGTATCCAAGAAGTTTCATAACTGCTAAATGCAATTACCTACTCACGCTCTGTTATTTTCCTCCTCGGCCATCCTGTTTGTTAAATATGGTTGTTGAGGAGCAGCTACAACTAGTACTAGTGAGCTGGTCGTCTTCATCCTTCGGGCACACAGAATGGTCAAGGGACGTGGACTGCGTGGTGAATGGACGAGCTGGGTGAGGGAGAAAGATCGGCCATCGGATTGAGAAAATAGACGGCGGAGATGGCTTGGCGGAGGGTATCAGAAGAGGTGGGAGTGGAGCGAACGTGGGCCATTGGATCTCAAGTGGATAGATCCAATGGTGATATGGCGTCGAAGATGCATGGCCGTTATCGGGCGGGAATGGAAGGTTAAGCGGTAAGCAGTATCATTCACACCGCCTTTGGGCGTCGAGCGGTAAAAGGGAGAGGGCATGTGATTCCATTCAACGCGCGACACGTAGTGGCGAAGGGGAGAGAAAACTGCTCTCCATCACGCGCTAACACCATCACTTCATGGACGCAGGGAGAGCGAATGCCGTTGGATCTTCGGTGGAGAGGATCATATAGCGGGGAAACGATCGTGCAAGTTGCTTTATCGGACGCGACGGGAGGCGTCAGATCAGCGGGAAAGTTCAACAGTGGAGGTTACGGGCGACAAGTATATGAAGGCGCAAAGTCGTATGGGCGCAGTTTTATGGGGTTTTGGGTTTTAGCACTCAGGGCTTGTAACAAAAGGGGTTTTGTTGGTTTTTTAGAAGAAACGTAGGGGGAACGGAGATGAAGGGAGAATAGGCGGGTCAAAGGGAAAGAAGAAGGTGACCGTTGTAAGCTTCTTTTGAGCACGACCAAGGACCAAGCTCACTTCCGACCTTTAGAGAATCATCATTATATAGCAGAGCTAACACTGGCTCCTTCTGGGGATGAGATCCTCCCTGTGAGGTCTCAAGAACTGTAGACCAATGCCTTTCCTGTGAAAACCGAATGAGCAAAATTTCCTAGTGTTCCATTGGGCATGGAGTCTAATTGAGCTTACACTAAAACTGATAAAACAACATATTTACAATATTAAGGCCTGGAGACCTTAAACAACATAAATTTTCAAAAATCGCCCGTTAACTGGGCCATCGAAAATTGTTTCTCCTTCCATACTTTGCAGCATGAAAGTATTATTCCCTTGGATCTGAGTGATGACAAAAGGTCCCGTCCACAGAGCATCGAACTTCCCATGGTTTCCCTTCTTCTCTTTCAGTGCATCCCACTTAAGAACCAAGTCTCCGACCTGAAAACTGTCTGTTTTTCCCTCCTGTAGAAAGCTTCCTTGATTCTTCCCTGATGTGCTACAGAATTCTCAACTAGTTGATCCCGTATTTGATGCACTTCTGCCAAATCACAAATCCTTTTTGCCATGTCCTCTTCCTCATTCTGCTCTTCTTGCAAGAACTTTGCCACATGGAGGGTTAACTGAATTAGGAATACAACCTCAGTGCCATATACCAGCTCAAATGGAGAATTCCCTGTGGATTTCTTGGTGGTCACCCTGTCAGCCCATAGTGCATACTTGAGCTTAGAATCCCAATTTTTTTTGTTGTCTTCCAACAACTTTTTAATTGTCCTTATCAGGCTTTTGTTGGAAGATTCTACTAGACCGTTGCCTTAAGGGTAGTATGAGGTGGAATGAACTAGCTTAATGCCCATTGAGTCACACATGTCCACCAACTCTTTTGCCCTGAAGGTTGCTGCATTGTCTGTGACTAATTTATGTGGATAGCCAAACCTGGTGAAGATATTCTATGTCAAGAACCTCATGACCACATGGTGATCAACCTTTCTGGTAGGGATGGCCTCAATCCATTTTGTGAAGTAATCAGTGGCTACTAAGATCCACCTGTGCTGGCCACTGGAATGCGGATTGATTTCCCCTATGAAATCCAAGCCCCACTATTGAAAAGAACCACTGGCATGAATAAGCTTCAAAGGCAAGGACCTCAACTGTTGTTTTCCCTCAAACCTCTGGCACCTGTCACAAGATTTAACAAATGAAAAGACATCAGAAAATAAGGTGGGCCAATAGTACCTAGCTCTGAGGATATTTTGGGCTATAGTTTTCCAATAGTGATGTCCTCCACATATGCTGGAATGAAATTGCTGCATAACCTCAATGGATTGTTCTTCATCCAGACACCTCAAAATAATCCCAGAGGGGTCCCTCCAATAGAGCAGGTTTTCATGAATGCAGTACATAGCTGCTCTAAGCTTAAGGGTTCTGGCTTGGCTTGAACTAAGGCCTGGAGGAACTTCTAGCTTCAACAAGAATTGAGCTATTGTAGAATACCATTCACAAGAGGCTAGATTTTCTGCTGATGACTAATTTTGCCCTGGTTCAACTGTTTCTTCTTCTGTCTGACCATCCTCTGAATTCATGCTTATCAAATTCATGTCCAGCATTTTGCAATTTTCTTCAACCATTAATCTAGCAAGGCCCTGACCTCTGACAAGATTGGTGGGCTTCAATTCTATGTTGAATTCAATAAGCTTTGCAATCCATTTAGCCCTTCTTCCATCATCATCTCACTACGTTAGGACATCTTTTACTGAAGCAGAAGGCACATATGCAATTACCTTGGACGCAGGGAGAGCGAATGTCGTTGGATCTTCATGGACGCGGGGAGAGCGAATGTCGTTGGATCTTCGGCGGAGAGGATCAAAGGGCAGAGAAAGTGCAAGTCGCTTTATTGGGCATGACGAGAGCTGTCAGATAAGCGGGGAAAGTTCAACGGTGGAGGTTATGGGCGACGAATATATGAAGGCGCAAAGTCGTATGGGCATGGTTTTATGGGGTTTTGGGTTTTAGCACTCGGGGCTTGTAACAAAAGGGGTTTTGTTGGTTTTTTAGAAGAAAAGTAGGGGGAACAGAGATTCAGGGAGAATAGGCGAGTCAAAGGGAAAGAAGAAGGCAACCGTTGTAAGCTTCTTTCAAGCATGACCAAGGACCAAGCTCACTTCCAACCTTTAGAGAATCATCGTTATATAGCGAGCTAACAACATCCACTAGACAGGATGATTCGTTCTCCTGTGGACATGATGATTAATTCTCTAGTCGATGCATCCTACCCATGCAGTCTGGGACTCATGGGAAGTACCTCTCATCTGATCAATGAGCAGGAAATGAGGATAGGGACCATAGTAGTTCTATCGATGGACGCATCGTTATATCTACCATACTCCCTATGCTAGGATGACCTCCATTGATCTGGGATCAATGATACTAGTCTAGGACCAGTGAGAGTGGTACACCTTATGAAACTAACTTTGGGTCAGTAGAGGACTAGTCTGGGACTAGTGAAAGTGGTACACACTCCATACTGACTTCGGGTTAGTGAAGGATGGTATGAGACATCCTCGATCACTTCTTCTTCTTCATAGTTCGAGAAGAGCAGAACAGAACAAAGCATAGCAGAGTAGAGCAAGGGTCAAGTTGTACAAGGCGGTGCATTTGATGGATGAATAGTAGTGACAGTCAGACGAATTGCAGATGGAGTTCTCCCTAGTTGAGAGGGAGTGTTAAAATTGGCAACTAGGACCAAACTGCATGTGGGTCACCTTAGTCATGGCTGATAATATTTTTCCTAGATTCCTCTCGTCGAGGGGTGTAGGATTGATCCAAAGATCATTCGATTTTGATAAGTATTTATGGAGATATGAATTTATTTTGATTATTGACAAATTATCAAAGTCGGCCAACAGCTTATGTAGGCTCAGAGGCCCAACGGACACATCTATTCACCTTCAATGTTTGGATATAAATACAGGATGACTCCTCCTCATTTGGTCACTCACTTCTCATCATATCTCTCTCTCTCTCTCATGTGCAGCACAAGAGTCTCTTCTCTCTCTTGCGCAGAAAGGCTCTCTCTCTCACATGTGTGAAAAGGAGGACGCAGATTTCTTGGGCTGGTGCACGTTGAAGTCTTGGACTGGTGCACGGCAAAGTCTTAGACTGGTGCACGACGAAGTCTTGGACCGGTGCATGGCGAAGTCTTAGACTGATGCATGGCAAAGTCTTGGACTTGTGCATGGTGAAGTCTTGGACTAATGCACGGAGATTTCTTGGACTGGTGCACTACGAAGTCTTGGACTGGTACACGACAAAGTCTTGGACTGATGCGCAGCGAAGTCTTGGACTAATGCACAGCGAAGTCTTGGACTGGTACACGACAAAGTCTTGGACTGATGCGCAGCGAAGTCTTGGACTAATGCACAGCGAAGTATTGGACGGGTGCACAATGAACGACTCACCATTAGAGATTTGATGAGTTCGATCTAGGGTTTACTGCCCTAGTTTAGGGCTGATTTAGGGTTTGCTACTGCTAATATAAATCAAATCTTTGTACTATTTCTGTCTGTTGAATTATTGAACATAAAAGAAAATTTGATCAAAGGGTTTCCCCATATTGGGGTTTGTCCCTGGCTAGCCACCACATCTTGTGTCTCTTGTCTTGGCTTGTTTTCTGTTGATCGTTTAAATGTTCTATCTGCACTTTACTTAATGTACATGTGGTTGCTAATCTGTGGATAATAATAAGAAAGATAAGTAAACTACTCTAAGCATAGAACATACCACAACTTAACAGATCTCCTGGGTCGAATGGGTGTACCGTTTTCCCTGGGCCAACTTGACAACTGTTGGAGCCAAAAATTGCAATTTAAAAAAGTCAAATTTTCTTCTTTTAAAAGTCGCAATGGACTTCAACTCAAAAAAAAAATAAAAAAATTGACTCATTTAAAATATTATTTACAATAATCAATACAAGTACACCAAGTGACCAAATATACATTATGCAAACCAACCATATTTACAAATTCAACATTGTCATTACTACATATGGCAACAACCAAACTATCCCATGATTTTGGTAAAAAAAAAGTAACAGTTGGATACACTTATCTTCATCTAAAAGATTGATATCAACAAATACTATCTAACTTGCCACAATATTGAAGGAGTTTAAATGCTCTATCCTTCACCCTTAGGTTATACAATGTTTTCAATGTGAATGATTTGTTTATCATGGACTTAGGCTAGTAAAACCTCCTTAACTTGTTCCATAATGTCTTCATTGTAGTTTCTCTTGACATACTCAATGATATTAAATCTGAGAGACTCAATCGTATTATGCTATTTGCCTTTTTACCCAACTCGGTGCAGTCTTCTATCCACATCCACGTTGGTACAATAGCCGAATTGACAACGATCCATTGATCTTTGTCCATATTCCATTTTGAGCTTGCATAGTTGAAAACTCTACCCATTTAATTTATCATTCTATATCTTTGAACTATTTCTTTTTTGTGCCAAATTGTGATATAAAGGTGACAAAAATGGTACTTACATGAACTTTCAACAATGCTCATGCTCCACCCCCTTTCTAAAGAAGAGACATCCATGCTCAAGCATATACATGCACACAACGCAAGCATATGCATTATCACTTACAATGACTCTTCTGTGAGGATTAGGGAAGGGAGACACATTATGCATTTACATAGAGAGTGGAGAACACATCAAACATTTAAAAATGCACAATGTATCTCCCCACCCTTTAGTACAATGTATTCACACCATTAAGTAGCCTCCTACTCACAAAAACAAAAATAGAATTTATGGATCAAGACAAGTGCATTAGACTTTTTGGATATCAAGATATAAGTGGAATACATTGTACCAATTTAACTCAAAGCAAAAATTGAAATGGATGCTCTTGATCCCGTAGATGGATCAAAACACATATAAATAGTCCCAAAGTGTTATAGAGCACAATCTCAACAAATTAATTTCACTATTCCAATAATGTTAAAAAAATCAATTGACTATTTTTATTATTCCCTTGTTGATTGCTTCTAGGGCACCAAACATTAAAGATTCCAACCATCACAAGTCTCTAAGCCAATACAACAATATTCAAAAGCATGAAGTCATTACAACAATATTAATCAACCAGTCATAGTTCATTATGTCAATAGTAGAGTTTCAAACAATCAAGAAAATAATAACCATTGAGCCCAACCACCTCAAATAACCCATTATATTAAATCTATTAAATTATTATAAATTTATTATTTATTATTTTATTATATATAATTTTTAAAATTTTAATTTAATTAATTATAACCCATAATATTAATTAATTATAACCAATAATGTTAAACATTTAACTAATTACATAGACATTCATTTAACTAATTACATATCCACCAAAATGTCTAGTAATACTCAGTTGTAAAATAAATCATTCTTCTTGTACGTTCTCTCAAGTCAATAATATCATGGCTTTATTGCTATTTTTTAATTTCTTACTCATCTGTAAACTGCACAAGTCTTTATATAGGGTTTCTAAATTAAATGATATCATGGCATTGTCACTAATTTTTTGAACTTTTCACTCATTTGTAAAATGCATGATCCTTTAACTTTTCTGAATTAAAAGATATTATAGCATTGCTGCCATTTTTTGAACTTCACTGCAAAAGAAAATTCAATAAATTTTCTCAATTAAATAATATCATGGCATTGATGTTATTTTTGGAACTTCCAGTGAATTGTAAAATACATAATTCTCTCAATTTTAATATTTTTGAACTTCTCACTCAATTGTAAAATGCATAATTATTTCCATACCTTCTCTCAATACAATAATAGCATGGCATTGCTGCTGTTTTTGAACTTCTCTCCATACAACAATACAATGAAACATGGCATTGCTGCTATTTTTGAACTGCTCTCAGATATAATAATGCCATGAAACATTATTATAAACAGATTGTTGCTGCTATTGACAGTTCAATGTTGGATTAATATAATCACACAAAATATTTTGAAGTTTCCCCTGTGACATTTCCACTTGCCTGCAGTTTCGTTTTGGAGTCGGGAATTTGTTGGGAGATTATTGGTAATTACATGTAAAACTCGTCGATTTTGGAACACGTATGTGAATATCATCAACACCGCATACATATGAAGATCCTTGAGCTCAGAACATGACCATAAAGCCTGCAACGGGTCTCCATGGAATTTTATTAGAAGTACCTCTGCATTGAATGGAAATCATTAAACAGAAACGAGATTCACAACGAGAGGTGTAACGAGAAAACGAGTGCCATCAGAGAAACTCAGGCTGCCAAACACATAGTTCTTCACAGAGGCAGTAGCCGTGACCTTCAGTTGGACATTGATGCTAATACTTTTCTGAGATGCTGAGAACACCAATTTCTCAGGAGATATTTTCACATCCACCCCTGGAGGGGGCATCACGGTGGCTGTGTATATTGAATCAACGGGACCCACGTTCATCAATGTTCGAACTACAGACCTGGTACCGTTCAATTGGGATATGGCAATGGATGGATAGTTGAGGTTGCTGATGAGTTCCGGTTTCGAATCCTGGGGACAGACAAAGGATTTGTTCCCACTTATGCTGCCGATTTGGGTTTGATTGTAACCAAAATAGCAGAGGAACAGAAAATGGTCCTTTGGATCGCTTTCATAGACCAGCCCGGGGTCCAGAGCCTTCACGGGATTTAGCTCCCCTGTTCCCAAGTCAAATGCTGTGGTTGAGGAGCCCGTGTCATTTGTTATATGAGCGTTCGCATTGTCCATTGTGGTTGCTGCAGAAATGAGAAAAAATGAATCAAAACTGAAATTGGGCTTCTGGAATTTGACCCCAGGCTTTCCAATTTGTTGATAACTTGAGCTTCCCAGAATCATACCTGTAGTCATGAGAGCAGATTTGATTGCCGAGGCGCTCCATTCGGGGTTGACAGATCTCAATAAGGCTACAGTTCCGCTGACATGTGGACAGGCCATGGATGTCCCTGAGATTATAGCATAGGGACTGGGCGATGGCGAGTGCTATTTGAAATCCAAATTTCAGTGTTTAGGCGGGGCGAGTTTTCAAAATTCAAATGAACAATCATTAATGCGTTTGGAGCTTGTACATGTCAGCGGAAGTTGTACAATGGCCGGAAAATGAAACTATGAGTTTATCGAGGTTACCGAAAGTTGCCATAATACATCCATGCCATGTATGCGGAAAGGTATGGTCCATGGCTCTCTCAGAGTACCTCCATAGCATTAACTTTACTATGGAGGTGGAAATAGGAATTGCCACAAAGAAAGGAATAGCCGACCATATCTACCATCGGCTTATTGTACATGAAGTAAATGTAGTTTTGGCAGCCAGAACTGCGCACAGGAGAGAACATACTACATCAAACAAAGAAGCTATTAGAACCGCCTAGATGAATGTACAATATTTTCTACGACATATGCCAAGACAAATGGTAATGAGCAAATCGCACTAATGGTGGAAACCAAGTCGACAAATATTCCATATTCCATAAAGGAATAACTACAAAATTCGGTGGACGAAGAGTCAAAATGAGTCCACAATATATCAAATGTATCTGGAAGGCAGGCCAAAAAGGATGTATGCTAGAGACCTGCACAGTCCAAAAGAAGACAAATGGGTTCCTCAGACCAAAAAAAAAAAGCCGAAATACTGATACGCAGCAAAGATGGAGGAACAATAAATAAGAAATTCAAATAATGCGGAATTTAATACGCATACAACGGGAAGGTCATACTCTCGCCTGTTTTTATTGGTTATAGCACGAGACATAACCATTCATCAAAAAAAATATCACGGTCAAATGTGCAGTGACGAGGGAGAAGATATACATATAAGAATGAGGAAAGTTGGCGAAAGCATAGGAAAACACCATCAATGAAAAAATATCATGGCTAAATGAGAAAATGATGGTGAGGAAAGAATTATGAATGAGCAGCAAAGAGAAGACTAGGGTTGTAGGAATTGAAAATATTAGTCGGATAAAAAAACGACCCTAGCAAAACAAAACTCAAAGAAAAAACATCAAATTATAAAAATGTTGATTTCTGTCTGATTGAGAGAAACCGCAGCCAAGAGCACTTTTTCATTGAAGGCACCACTTCTTCAACACTTCTCAATCCAACGAGAAATAAGCAACAATGACGAAGGCATACAAAGCTAAAAAAGAAAAGTTCAAATATAACAAATATCTGATATATTAGATACATAGATATATAGATAAACTAGACACATTATATACACAGATAAAGACACATACAATACATATATAATATAGATTACATCTAGAAAAAGGAATAAAATAACAAGCTCGGGAATTATAGAGGACTCTATTTACCAGCAAACAGGCCTTAACCGACAACACTCCAGAGCACTATTCTGCTCGCATGCCTTTGACCAGAGTTGTCCTGTGACGGGATTTGAACAACTGGTAGAAGAGTTTTTGAATTTCTGCGATGGATTGCCCTTATCTCTTAAGGTCATTGGAGCGGCTATTCGTGGAAAAGATTCTGACTTTTGGAAAAGCCAGTTAAACAAAATCAGAAGAATACTTCCTGAGGATATTCATAGCAAGCTGAAAATTAGCTATGATGGTCTCGATAAGGAGGAGCAGGGGATCTTTTTAGACGTAAACTATATTCTTAAGAAGAAAACAGAGAACCGCCAAACAATATGAACAGATATGGATGGGACGGATGATGCATATACGTATTTACAGAACAGATGACTACTCCAGATCGACACTAAAAACTATATAAGAAAACCGACCAAATAACGATTCAACAGAGATCAAGCAGAAAAGGAACATCCAAGATATAGTTAAGCAATATGAAAATGTAAGTAATCATCGTACAATATCAAACAGAGCGCCTGTACATATGCGAAGCTAGCCACGGAGTTTCAAGGAGCATGCAAAAGCGAAAGTGCCGTTGAGTTTGAGTGTGGTCAACAAAAAATAAGGACATCAACAGCTCAGAGTCAACAATACATGAGAAGAATTACCATAAATAATAGAAATGACAGTGAACAACTTATAGAAAACGTTGCGGGCAAATACAACCTAAGCAAGTTGGAACTGCTTAGGAATCAACTTCTTTTGTTGAAGATTTCACTACAGGGGAGTTACCACACTGATATATCTTCAAGGGCAGAAAGGTAAGATTACAAAAGCTTTAACAAGTCCAACAAGAAATTAAAGTGTATACATACAGGGGGGAGCATTAAACACCTCTGCAAAAAGAATCGGAGAAAGGAAAAAAATGTATCTGGACAGAAAGGAACAATTCAACTCAAATTATAAAAAGTGTTACGTGAACAATGTATAAGGATATACAATGCAAACACACAACATGTACAGAGGCAATCAACGTTAAGGCTAGCATGTACACATTGAAGGAACAACAACAGCGGAGGGAATGTATATGACATACATTTAAGAGATTCAACAGTCTATTAGGAAACTCAAGCACTCGAAAAAAGATACTGAAAAATGGCTAATATAAAACGATACCAAAGAATGGTATGTATGCATACATCCAAACATATCACATTACAAACTGTAAACAAATCATATTGCTGAGACTAAAGTTGAGACCTTCAAGGGACTCCAGAATATCAAATATTAGTTAAACATGCAATAGAATCGGTGGAGCAGCAAACGAGCATCAAGACATAAGCAAGCCAAAGTGCTCCAGCAAAAGGGGATCCCAACTCAAGAGGAGCTGACCCACCTCCGACACTTACTTGGACTGGTGCTCAAAATCCAGCGAATCCAAGATGGAGACAACTGAAGGACTCCAGACAATCATCTTGCATCTACTAAGCCTTAGATCCATCGTGGGGCAGCTGACGGGCCTCACACTCTACGTAGGCTAATGCTCCAGCCCAAGGGTAACAGATGGTCGGGAAGCTACAATGTTTTTTTAATCATAAAATCAACAATTTTTTCCATTATTTCTGTCAACCAATTTTTTTTTGGAATTGTAGAACAACTTGGTTTCCCATCTGGCTATATTATTTTTGACTATTACGAGGGCTTGATTTCCACTTTGGCAAGCCCTCCACACTCTACAAATTTTGTATATATTGTGTTATGCATGTGAAATGGAAAGTCTGTGTGTATATATGTGTGTGTGTGTTTAAAAAAGAATTAAATCAAGATAATTATAATGTTTAAAATTATGACAATAGCTCATTTGATGAAGAGTTTAATATTCTCACTTTATTATTACATTTTACTTTTTTTTTAAGCGAATCAAGAATATATATATATATACATATACATATACATATACATATTACATATATACATACATACATAATACATATATATATATATATATATATATATATATATATATATTAATATATATCTAATATATATTATATTATATATATATATATTTATTATATATATATATATATATTTAGATATAACATATATACATACATACATATATATATATATATATTTGCGCTTAAAATTTAGAAAACAGATTTATAATTTTTTTGGGGTGGCTTATTATAAAAAGAATAAGCGCAACAGAGTGTATGGTTAAGTGGAACATTCTCTACCTAAGTTGGTGTTGGCCTTCAACTTTCAAATAGATAAGTTCTTCCTTTAGTTTGTTTATGCATTTGATTAATAAGATGCACTATGTCGAAGTATTTTACTATTTGAATGTTGAGTATTGCTATAGGTTTACTATTTCTTCATAATGAGAAATCAATGTTATATGTGCTAATGTGATTCATGTAAATGTAATTTTATATGATGCTACAACATTTTTACTAAATATCATTATCTCTGTTTATTTTTCAATGTGAGTGTGCAAGTAAACATCCATAGTGTTATAGCTTGTGACGAACATGCTATGTGAATTGATAATATGGTTATAAGATACCATTAGGGAATGAGGAATTGTGGATGGACCATATGTTTTCTTTGCTAATGTTATGCACGAAATTGGAGGTATACATTTTTCCCCATCTACTTAATCATACTCATTTACCTTGCAATTTTTTTTCATCAAAATAGTAACTCACTTGTTATGCATGAAATTGGAGGTAAGATAAAAATAGACCATTTCGAATAAACTTTTTGATTAAAATTAATGTAAAAAAAAATACATATAAAATATAATTGTGTAAGGGAAAATTCCAAAAGATAAAGTTCCTCTAATACCCAAGGGTTCTGAAAATTAGGCTATCCATGAATATTTTTCTTTCTTGAGCTGCTTCATGAGAATTTCAGATAAAATTCCATATGTACAATGCCTCATATTCTTAATGAGAGTGATCACGATGTTCTTTTTGTTTGCATGTATATTTTCTTCCGCAGGATATGATGATCAACTTGTTAAATAGAAACCTAACAACAATAATTGGCACTGACAACAGATATGTGCACACATGATCAAATTAGTGTACAAGTACATGTTTGTGTTGTTTAACATTGGATTTTAATATGGAAAAGGGAGTATAATATAGGATTTTTTTGGGGGAGAAATACATTCTTGTAGCTCCAAGGTTTTTTTTGTCACATATCTAACAAGAATTTGATAAACAAATTAAGGCTTTTCCCCCTTCAAAGTCCTGTGCATGTTAAAGAGATGTTGTAGGAGTTTTGCGACATTTTGGAACTACTTAGAGATTGGAAAATATTTATCCATTCTAAATACCTAGATCTCTGAAAAATTTATTCAAAAACCCAAATCAAGATCTCACTTGTTATATGTTGGATTTAGGCAAACCTAAAAGAATCTTAGGGGTTTCCAACATAGCTTTGTGTTATTCCATCCTTCTATAAGCACATAGGCTATATAAAAAGTGGGTAGTTGACAATGGCAATGGACATATTGAGTGATTTGCATGATAACCTACTCTACTTTCATATTATCTCTAAGCGATGTATGTTCCAAACACATGATAACCTCTAGAGAGAAGGTGATGTATGTTCCAAACACAGGCAAGATTACTGAGTGAAATTGGTATACAAAGGAAGGAATACACACCAAATTTAGTAATACAAAGGGAGAATGATGCATGAAACATGCCATGATTGATCGTATATAAGTGTATATAATGTCCATGTTCACACAATATTACGTTGAAGAGTCTGAAAAAAATAACAAAGTATGAACAATTTCCAGATCAAGAGGAGTTTGGTAGTGGTCATTACTAGTTTAGGCCCTGTAGCTTGCAGGTGAACACTCAATGCCCATTTTATTGTTGATAACTAAAATAAATTGCTCCAAAACATGTAGAAAAATGATGTTATCATGAATTCTCAACATATTTTATGAATTGTATTTTATTAATTTAAAAATTCAATTGAATAGGAAATGTTTTTGATACTACTGATATCACAGAGTATCAACCATGTTGACAAAATGTGCGCAATCAATGCCAAATCATCACCACTACAATCAGTCTCAAATCATCACGACTGCAACTAGACATTCTTATAGCTCCAAGGATTTTATTGGGTCACACATCTAATAAGAATTTGATAACAAAAAATTTAATTTTTTTACCCCTTTCGAAGTCCTATGCATGATAAAGAGATATTGTGAGAGTTTTACATCATTCTGGAACTACTTAGATCTCGCAAAATATTTCTCCATTGTGAATACCTAGATCTGTGAAAGCATTGATAAAAAACCCCAAGAACTCACTTGTTGTACGTCCAATTTAGGAAAACCTAAAAGAATCTTAGGGCTTCCTAGTGTACCTTTGTGTTTATCCATCATACTTTAAACATATTTCTTGTATGAAAAGTGGAGAGTTGACAATGGAAACATAAAGATTGAGTGCTTTGGGTGATAACCTACTCTACTCTCAGATTCTCTCTAAACAATGTGTGCTCCAAACACGTGATAACATATTATCTCATATACCAATTTATCTCCATTGCCTCTACTTCGGATGATAACCTACATTATCAATTCTTGGTAGAAACATAATCGATAAAAATTTAAACAATTTTAGCAGAATTATTTTTTTAATAGGGTCTCTTCTAGGAGAGGTCTTCTCGCAGAGTTTTTCAAGCTATTAACACCTTGGAATTCAATAAGAAACAACTAATTTATTAGTTCTTCGTAAAAACATAATTTTTATAGAGTTTAACTTTAAGATAAATGGTAAGTAAATTGATAACGATTGAATTTGGGTTTTATCATCAACATAGAATTTTGGAACACAAGGGATTACGTTTTTCGGATGGACGTTTTTTCATAGATGTTGACTTAAGGATGGGGAAAGATGGAAAGAAAGAATCAAACATTGATTGTAACACCTCCCTCCCCAAATTTACCCACTTTTACAAACCCTCAAGGTGAATGTGAAGTAGAGTGCCACTATGACATGACCCAACCTCCTAGTTCTAGGAAAGGAAGTGGGGCTTGCAAAATAAACACAAACTGGAAACCTACAGGGATGACAAATCATCCAAGAGCTGGAGTAAAAGTAGAGTAGGATAGAGAGAGACATAAGATACACCCAAGGAGCACATGAAGGAAAGGGAGGCAACATAATTTTGTGTCAATAGAAGAGAAACACTAGAAGACTACACCAAGATAAATAACGATATAATAGGTGAAGATGATGTCAAATTATAATGGAAGGTTACATATTAGAATGATTTGGAAAGACATGCAATTATCCCTCAAGTGAAATTAAGGATGATTCCACTAAATGTGAAGATACTTTAACCATTGCAATAATATTGACATAAGTGAGAATTGAAGAGTTCTTTGGATTCGAGAAAAAAGCAGAGAAATGAATTAGAAAATGGGCCATAGTTAATAAATAAAATGGTTAACTCACATTATACAAGGGACCATGATTAGTTAGGGTTTTGGGTCTCCTCATCGTCCTCATGATCAACATGATGTCGTTCCTTTCTTAAATGAACTAGGGTTTCTTCTTTCAACAAAAACATCAGATCTAAGGTTTTATATACAAGCCCTAGGTTTTCACATCCAAGACTTCAAGTCTTCTAGAATTTACAAATCCTATTTTTATAATACTCATTTTATATATATTTTCAAGCCAAAAGATGGAAATTGTGCATATAAAGAATATATGCACATATACGGAAAATATGCACATATACAGAAGTTGGGCATATATGAAATATATGCATATCTTTCGTATATGCGCAAATTTTGTATATGTGAATATATTATGTATATGCATATATATTTTGTATATGTGCAACTTCTATATATGCACATATCTTCCGTATATGCGCAAATTTTGTATATGCGCATACACATAAGTTGTGCATATACAGAAGTGCACAACTTCCATAACATGCATATATGATAGTCTCCAGATATGCACAACTTACGTATATGCACATATCTTCAGTATATATGTAACTTTTGTATATACACATATCTTTCATATATGCACATATATTGTATATGCACATTTATTGTATATGCGCAACTTCTAAATATGCATATATACAAAATAAATTCACATACGTATATGGGAAGTTGTTCATATATAGAAGTTACGCATATACAAAGGTTATGTATGTATGTAGGTTGAAGTCGTGCACAACTTTGTATATATGTAACTTTTGTATATGCACACATATGGAAGTTACACATGTACAGTAGATGGGCATATATAGAAGTTGCACATATATGAAAGATGTGTTTATAGATAATTTATGCATAAATTCAGCCACTATATATATGCAACCTCCATATATGTACAATTTTTGTATATGCACAATTTCTGTATATGTCCAACTTCTGTATATATGCATATATGTAAGATATGCACATATACAAAAGATGTGAATATACAGAAGTTGCACCTAAACAAAGTTTGAAGTTTTGAACAACTTTTGTATATGCACATATCTTTCATATATGTTCAACTTCTCTATATATCTTCCATATATGTGAAACTTTTATATATAAGCATAGCTTCCATATATGTGAAACTTCAGTGTATGCACATATACAAGAGTTGTGCATACATAAAAACAGTCTGCAACCATATACAGAAGTTGTGCATACATAAAAATAGTCTTCAACTTCTGTAATACGCATATAGGATAACCTCCATATATACAAAAATTCTGTATATGTGCACATTTTATGTATATGCACAAATTTCGTATATGCGCATATATTCCATATATGTGTAACTTTTGTATATATCAATCTTTTGTATATGCGAATATATTTTGTATATGAGTAACTTCGTTATAGGTGCACATTTTCAGTATATGTGCATCTATTGTATATGTGTAACTTCCATATATGCACATATACCGAATAGATGCACATATATGGAAGATGTGTTTGGAACTACTGTATTCATGTTTTATTGAAGACTTTAATATATAAGTGATACCAGCTTTTATACTTATGAATTCATGTGTTTATAATCGGTGAAGTTTTTGAGGTAAATTAGCTTGTCTCAAGTCATGGAAAGGGCCCACCATTGACCTCAACCAAGTTTTGTAATTGATTTCAGTTAGATAGGAAATGTGTATGAGGATTAGCATTAGAGAAACTGTACTTAGAATCTTTATTTTTGTAATTTTTAGATATTCGGTACTTAGGAGAGTGATTATGTAACATTTAAAATCTTCTATAGGTCTGAGTGCTTTGTTTAGCTAGTGATCGGTTGTTAAAAGAGTAGATTTCCATTTTGAATTGTTTGAGTATGTGAAATCATTTTCACAGGAATTACTTGAATATGTAGGTTTCTCTTTTGACATTGAGCATTGCTAAGTTTGAATGAGGATGTACACACTCGAATTGGATTTCTGAATGTTTAGCTTTATATAGTTTTCGGATTCAAATATCTAATCTGAATGAAATACTTTGCTATTTGTGGGTCAGAAGTTCCAATAAGAGGCCTTTGTAATTGATGTTTGACATACTTTTGGTGAATCCCAATCCACTGAGATGTGTGTCGATCTGAGTGTACCATGCTCGTGGTGCTTGTTTGAGACTATACAAGGCTCTCCTGAGTCCACACATGTGTCTCCTAGTCATATGTCTCAAATCCCTTTGGCTACTATATGTAAATTTCTTCCTCAACAACACCATTGAGAAAGGTGGTCTTCACATCCATCGAATGGATCTTGTAGCCCATTTGTGCATCCAATGTTAGAATGGTTTTGATGGAGGAATATCTTGTAATTGGGGAACATTTTTCTTCATAATCCACTCCCTCTAACTGAGAGAATCCTTTGGCCAAAAATCTAGCCTTGTACATTTTGATGCTCCCATGAGCTACATGCTTCACTGTAAAACCCTCTTCCCACATCCACCCAAGTTACCGTGCCATCTAGGGTAAACATGAGATGAGAAGCTACTATGATCAGATTCAATCTCCTAGGTGACCTTAAGGAAGTGGAAACAAACAAAATTTATAGTGGGGTAAATCCTTGATGGCATAATCTCGGTCATGAAATAACTCACTCTTTGAAATCTTGATGAAGGCCAGGGATGTTGATGAAATTGGACTTATCCAAAGCATATGATCACTTAAATTGGCAATTCCTCTTTTAGATGCTAGCAACCATTGTCTTAAGACTAGATATGATGGAATAGTTCCATGGTAATAATCCATTTCTTTTCTATTATTCTCAACAGATCTCCCTCAAGGAAATTCCACTCCATCCAAGGCTTGAGGTAAGGCGCTTCCTTATTTCCATTCTTGTTTATTATCATAATAGAAGACTTGGTCCATTTTCTTCAAGAGGCAAAGTGAGAGGGTCACATAAAAGGAAAAATATGCTTGAAACTGATCTCTCGGCGACATACCAACAATTTGTGGACAATAATATGCTCTTTGGAGAATTGAAAATTTGAGAGATTAAAGCCTTACATGTTATTCTGGAAAAGTTTGAGCTAGCCATAAGTATTTTGTTTCCTTCCTGTTGCATCATTTCCTAACTTGTTGTCACATCCATGTCTTTCTGTTGTATTTATGCTACAGAATGAATAAGGGAAAATTTTGAAAATTGGAGATAGAGCAGAGGATTAAAGGAACATAGGAGTGATCAGGTGTGGGGAGACCGAATAGGGAGGATAGAGCTTCATATTGGATATAAAGGGATTACATGAACTTTGAATTTAGAAAAGGATTGCAGAGGAATTGAGACCAAATCGCAATTGTATCGGTGTAGGAGAGGCCATGGTAGTCAAGGGGTTGATTTTCATTTAATATTACAAACATATTTTAACATAGGAAAAATTCGTAAAACTTGGCTTAATGGGCTTGATAAAAAATTGGCTGATAATGCTTTTGGGTATGAAGTTGCGTATATGTAGAATAAGTGTATATATAGAGGTTGTGCCTATATAGAGGCTGCATTTTTGTGCATATATGGAAATTGTGCATATACAGAAAATATGCGCATATATTTTATATATATCTGTCACTTTCTTATATGTGCATATCTTATGTATATACACGTCTTTTATGTTTTTGCATCGTATATGCGCAAATTCCATATATAGAAATTGCGCATATATGAAAATTGTGCATATACGGAAGATATGCACATATCTTCGGTATATTCGTAACTTTCTTATATGTGCATATCTTTCATATATGCACATTGTTTATGTATCTGCATCATATATGTGCAAATTCCATATAAAAAAATTGTGCATATATTTCGTTGTGCATATACAAAAGATATGTGCATCTCTTCCGTATATACATAAATTTCTTATATGCACAAATTCCATATATAGAAATTGTGCATATACAGAAATTGTGCATATACACAATATATGCACACATCTTTTGTATATGTGCATCTACCATATATGCGCAACTTCCGTATATGTGCATATCTTCCGTATATGCGTAGATTTCTTATATATGTATATCTTCCATGTATCCATGTCTTTTATATATGTGCATCTACCATATATGTGCAACTTCCATATACAAAAATTGCGCATATATGGAAATTGTACATATACGGAAGATATGTGTATATCATCCGTATATGCGATGCATATCTTCCATATATGTACATCTTTTATGTATGTGCATTTACTGTACATGTGCAACTTCCGTATATACACATAATCTCCATATATGTGAAACTTTAGTATATATAACTTTAGTATATGTGTATCTTTTATATATGCACAACTTCTGTATATGCACATATCTTCCGTATATGCGTAACTTTCTTATATGTGCATATCTTTCATATATGCATGTCTTTTATAAATGTGAATCTACAGTATATACACAACTTCCATATATAGAAATTTCATGTATACGGAAATGTGTGCATATAAGAAAGTTATGTATATACGGAAGATATGAACATATCTTCCGTATATGCACACTTTCTGTATATGCACAATTTCCATATACTTACTTGCGCATATACGGAAATTGTGCATATACAGAAGATATACGCATATCTTCGGTATATCCATAACTTTCTTATATGTGCATATCTTCTGTATATGCACGTCGTTTATGTATCTGCATCATATATGCGCAAATTCCATATACAGAAATTGCACATATAAGGAAATTGTGCATATACCGAACATATATGCATATCTTTCGTATATACATAAGTTTTGTATATGTGCAAATTCCATATACAGAAATTGCGCATATACGGAAATTGTGCATATATGGAAGATATGTGCATATCTTTTGTATATACATAGCTTTCTTATATGTGCATATCTTCCATATATGCACATATTTTATGTATGTGCATCTACCTATATACGCAAATTCCGTATACAGAAATTGCGCATATACGGAAATTGTGCATATACACAATATATGCGCATATTTTTCGTATATGTCCATCTTTTGTATATGTGCATCTACCTTATATGCACAACTTCCATTTATGCACATATTTTCCGAATATACGTAAATTTCTTATATGTCCATATCTTCTGTATATGCACGCCTTTTATATATGTGCATCTACCGTATATGCGCAACTTCCATATACAAAAATTGAACACATACAAAAGATATTCACATATCTTTCGTATATGCGTAACTTTCTTATATGTGAATATCTTCTATATATGTATGTCTTTTATGTATGTGCATCTACCGTACATGTGCACCTTCCATATATGGAAATTTTGCATATAGAAAAATTGTGCATATATAGAAGATATGTGCATATCTTCTATATATGTGAAACTTTTCTCTATGCACATATCTTCTAGGTATATGTGCAACTTCCATATATACACATAACCTCCATGTATGTGAAACTTTAGTATATATAACTTCCATATGTGTGCATCTTTTGTATATGTGCATCAACCGTATATGCGCAACTTTCGTATATGCACATATCTTCTGTATATGCGTAACTTTCTTATCTATGTATATCTTCCATATATGCATGTTTTTTATATATGTGAATCTACAGTATATGTGCAACTTCCATATACAGAAATTGCGCATATACGGAAATGTGCACATAGAAAAAAGTTATGTATATACGGAAGATATGCATATATCTTCCATATATGCACAATTTGCGTATATGCGCAATTTCCATATACAGAAATTACGCATATATGGAAATTGTGCATATACGAAATATATGTGCATATCTTCGGTATATCCCTAGCTTTCTTATATGTGCATATCTTCTGTATATGCACGTCTTTTATATATGTGCATCTACCATATATGCGCAATTTCCATATACAAAAATTGTGCATGCGTAACTTTCTTATATGTGCATATCTTACATATATGTACGTCTTTTATGTATGTGCATCTACTGTACATGTGCAACTTCCATATATGGAAATTTTGCATATACAGAAATTGTGCATATATGGAAGATATGAGCATATATTTTGTATATGCGAAACTTTTCTATGTGCACATACCTTCCAGGTATATGTGCAAATTTCGCATATACACATAACCTCCATGTATGTGAAACTTTAATGCAAGGGCATACCTCATGCATGACAACAACCATAACTCCATTGTACACATTACTACATGCAACTGACAATATGCATAAGCAATGCCTAACCAACTAAAAATACACATAAACGCATGTAGTTGAACATAATTGGTCATTTATTGCAATCAACCTACAAGACTGATATGTGAAATCAAAATATTCAAATGTAAACTAACATACAAGGATATAAGTAGGCGACAAAAAATCAACATGTAAGTGACATGTAACCATATGTAACCTGTCATATGCTCATGACAAATACTCTTCATGAAATCAACATCAAATTCTTTATGATAACCATACTACAACCCTAATACATCATCAATC